>JAKTTQ010000023.1:0-45345 GCA_030581555.1 [Candida] argentea
ATTCATAAAGACTCACTCGTGAAGAGTATCGAATATACAGAGATGCCATTCATGCCTCAAATGGAAAATGCCACGTTGAAGGCAGAATTGGGAAGAGCGTCATGGCGCCTCTTTCATACTGTTCTCGCAAGGTATCCTGAGAAACCAACCCCGCAAGAGCAGGCCACTCTCAAGCAATATCTCACATTGTTTGCTCAAGTTTATCCCTGTGGAGATTGTGCTCGTCATTTCATCATCATCTTGAACAAAAATCCGCCACAGGTCTCTTCTCGGGTCACGGCCTCCATGTGGGGATGCATGGTGCACAATCTAGTCAACAAGCGGTTAGATAAGCCCCAGTATGATTGCACCACTATTTTGGAGGACTACGACTGCGGTTGTGGTGGTGACAGTCTTTTAAATGAGACCAAAGACACTAGCGAGATCGAATTGGTCAAGGAGGGCCGACAGCGAGGAGGTTAGACAGTCCTCGATTTCAGTGGATACAATCAATACATGTGCATGGTGTCCGAAATAATTCATGTGCATGGTCCGAGAACCACAATAATTCATGTGCGTGATCCGAGAGCTTTAATATTTCATGTGCGTGGTGTCCGAGAAGTACGATCATTTATGCTCGTGGTGTCCGAAAAGTGCGATCATTCATGCTCGTGGTGTCCGAGAACAACAATAATTCATATGCGTGGTGTCCGATAACCACGACGAATAGCGAGTAGAGTGGCTTCTGAGTTTTATGTCTGATAGCGCGTTTGTATCCAGGCAAGCACAATTCAATGATAATGTATGATTGGTAATAAACTGGCGATCTGATGGTTTGCAGATCAGTGAAGAACACATGATCGATTCCCGAGATTGCCTGTGATCGTGAGTCACTATTCGTGAGCTTGTTCAAAATGACACCAAAGTTAAATTGATATGTAACTAGTTTGTTGATTCGATAGGGGCGCGTCCTCCTCGAAGTCTGATAAACGCAAAATTTGTGTCCAATTAAAAGTTACAATTTACTCTTTTCATTGAATTCACACTGTACTTTGTAGTAGGGTCCCGACTTATTATCGGCATTCACCTCAAAGCATGAGCAGCTTATATCTGTTTGACAGTCGATCTGAAGCTTAGCCTGTTGCTTCCAATAGTGAGCACTAGAATTGTACGCAGCTACCCCGGGCAATCGGTTCAATCTTGAGTGTACACACGTCACACGGACATGACCCACAAACTCTCCAAAAAACCTCGATCGGAGTTTACACTATAATGCAACATCCTGGGGCTGCGGTGGTAGATCGATGCTTCTTTAATTCCTGATATCTCTTAAACTTATTGCTCTCATCTGGTAGAGGATATAGACTAGGAACCAAGTAATCGACCGTGTCCTCCGTATAACTAATGATTCTAAAGGAAATGTTAGTGGCTGAAAACCTAAAACTCGAATGCAATGCAGGACATACCCGAAACATGCGTTGGACGCCAGTATTCTTTCACGAGATAATCCCTCTTTCAATCGATTGCCAAGCTCCTCTATTCTTCTGAGCTTGATCTGCGCTATACGCAATGCCATATCGTTATCCATAGTGTTGTTGCTGCGAAAAAAGTGAGAGCTGCTCGGGATTTGAAACGTTTCTTTACATGCGCTCGTGAACTCTGTTGGATTTTTTTTTCCGACTATCTCCGACAGATGCTACCAGCCGTTGAAGCTGCGAATTTCAACGCCATGAGGATAAAGTACATGACGGCGATGTTTGTGTGTAATGCATTTGCCGAGATTTTATTTAGTTGAGCTATGGAGGGGAAGTTGAGCCCAGTCAAGTTCTATCTAGCCAAATTCGGTCGTGTTTGGTTAACTCACTTATGAATTCTCTTCGCCACCTCTACGATATTGAAAGTATTGCAAATATTCCATGATTGGAAAAACACGCCGATCATGTATCATTCGTTGGAACCTCCATGTATTCAACAACGTAGACTCTGATTCTGTTTGGTTTTTGTTTTGCTTGACTCGACAATTTTCGAGGATTTTCGATATCCTCCTTCAAGATGCAATCGAATAATAAGCGATACACCTCGATGATTCGTGATAACATTAACAGTTTCATACAACTGCAAGAGTCCTTTAGGAACTATCGGCGGCTTTCTCAGGCTCTGTGGTCTTTTTCGGGAATATCTGGGAGCTCTCTTACAGCCCTAGCTGCCTTATTTTTTTAAGTGATATCCCCTTCAGAATCAACGCAAAAGCCCCCTTACCAAATTACGAGCACAACGATACACAGCGCAATTAGGGTCGCAAGAATAACGGTGTCCCGTTTCCTGCGAGAATTGATCTTGCTGACGAGCATTTTCAACCCTGGAACCTGTTGAATAGAAGCAAGCATCCGCAGCTGTGCATTGCCCAAACGTTGACGTTGCATTTCCAAGTCGTCGCGAGTGAGGTGGGCCTGGTTCAAGAGACGATCCGCCAATGAGTTTGCCGCATCTGCACGTTGCGACTCGTCTAATGCATAGTCGTTTGCATTCATGGATCCAGCGCCCATGGCTTTAGATCTCTGATGATGAGCGGAAATATCCTCACGTACAGAATATAACAAATTGTGTCTGGCCCGTTCACCTGCAGACGCCTCTTCCATGCGAGCGAATGACTGGCGGTGTTCGGCAAGAATCTCTCGGTGTCTCTGTACCTGTTGCGCCTTCCCCGGTGGAGCATTGATAGATGCGAGCGATTTCACAAGCACCTCTCGCTCCTCGAGGATCGCCGATACTTGCTGTTCCAACTCCGCCTCCCGATCGCCAAGCTCAACTCCCAGCAGAGCCGTAGCATATTGTGCCAAAAGCAGCTCTGTCTCCTTTTCTAGGTTCAAGGCTTTTGCGCGTGTATGTGCGAAGGACATTAGTATGTTGAGAGTAGTAAGGTCTATCTTTATGTGGTCGTGACCACCTCTTTTTTTTTCCTACTCAGCCAGATAAGGCCATATACCCAAGCAGCCCTTTCCGCCCGCACACATGCCATTGCTTGACTCAGACTTGGCTCATATCTCCCCAGAACCGACCGCTGACTCGGACATCCCGGGACTGGTCAATCCTTACAAGTCCCTGTCCAAGCGCGACTGGGTAGGGCCTCTTCTATACCGTGCTCAAAAATACAGTGCCTATGGATTTTCAGCGTTTTTAGGCATTCACGCATGTCTGGTAATTGTTGTTCCCGCGTTATCGATTGCCTCAGGATCTTTCGCCTCCCAAACCTTTTCGTTGGCCCGCGCCGTATATCTGGATATCCCCGGCTTTGAACCGATCATGATCTATGGCTCGTTGGCCTTACATCTTGCCAGTGGAATATTCGGCCGGATATGGCGACTGTATCGCGGATATGCAAGACCCAAAACTCCACGAGCGGATATGGTGATTCAAGACGGATCTCGTGAAGACGTGGGTTTGGGCGGCGTCTCGTCTTTGTTTGGAATGGGCTATAGAACAGCGTCCATTGCCCGGTGGATTCCTGGGTTGCTGCCACTAGCCTTCTCGGGCTATGTTTTGATCCCCTTGTTGGCAGTACATTTTTGGAAATTTAAGATTATACCCATGACTATTGATGGTGATCTGTCGAATGTTTCTCTCGATTATGTCGCATTCTCGGCTACTCAAGGCACCGATTTGAAAATAATTGCAAATCAATTGCTCCTTTATTCGTTGGTGATAATTACTTCTTACCACGTGGTTTCTGGATGGCTTCGCTATGGACGTCGATTTTCAATAAAATGGAAACGTGCCGCATACGCCATAATCGCTACAGCCGGTGCGTTAACGTGGTCCTCTCTACGAAATATTACGAAGCATTTCGGTGAAGAAGCCACATCAGGTTATTTGGCATCTACCTATTCCCGCTACTCGGCTGCCTTTTTGTGAGAGGCTCTTCAATGTATTCCCACCACTCCGCGCCACCAGGTCTCTGTTATGTGACGAGTTCGTGTTTTTCAAATATGCACTTTCCCTCTCATCTCTTATACAATCTGCAATCAGGAATGATTGAGACCTCACAACGCACGCGCTAATCACCTAGATCTGATCTGATTGCCTCTCACAACTTATTTATTCTGCACATATTACGTTTACACATACGCACGCTCTTGAAGTATGTCTCCCCACACACTCCATGCCTATTCGACTTTTTTTTTCGGCGTTTCGCATATTCGGAGTTGATTTGAAATTTACACATTTCGCGGGGATAGCCGAGTATAGTTGGGCATCCCACGAGGTCGAGGCTCGGGCAGTCATTCCAGTTGATGTCGCAAGTCGATGTCACTGGCTGAAACCACTGTGGACATTTCGGCCGTTCGCTCAAATTTACTATGTAAGAATATATATAGCTGTTTGCTCTTTCATCACCTCTGTGGGTCTGTTGGTATATCCGGCCATGTTGCTCGCTACGACTGTCCACCTTTCAGATTAGACCTTCAACAGGATAAATGTATTATACACGAGAGAAAGAATGTTAATCGCAATAATCGAAGAAAGGGGGAACAGAGCGGCTCGTTTGGAAGCACCTAGGCCATGCATTGTGGTCTAATTCTCAATAGCAAGCTCAGAAGGAGCAACATTCAACGTAGACTTTGTACGTTTAGAACGATAGTCTTTAACGGCCAGCTTGATGGCGTCCTCAGCGAGCATGGAGCAATGCAACTTAACAGGAGGTAACGAGAGTTCTTTGGCAATAGCCGTATTTTTGACCAAGAGCGCTTCGTCCAAGGTTTTGCCCTTGACCAATTCTGTAACGTAGGAGGAAGACGCGATGGCGGAACCACATCCGAAAGTCTTGAACTTGACATCTTTGATAACGCCAGTATCTTCGTCGACCTGGATTTGCAAGCGCATGACATCGCCACAAGCAGGCGCACCAACGAGGCCGGTACCAACATCGGCATCGAGTTTGTCAAGAGTCCCGACATTTCTGGGGTTTGCATAATGGTCCAACACCTTTGCGTGATACGATCTGCGGGCAGCAGCAAATGAGGTTGCAGGATGGAGACAAGGCATTTGTGCGCGAGTGGATAACAGAGTGGCAGCACGCACCGACATGCCACTTCTGATCATTGTACCTAATGTTCTGGATATCATTGTAGAAAGAAGTATGGAAAAGATAAGTGATGAGTAACGAGTTACAGGAAAAAGACTGATCGCGGCGATAGCGGAATCAATTAAGCGGGTCACGTGAGTTGATGACCTCCAATGACGTCACTATTTAGTAAGCGCACGGTGGGGCCTTTCGCTTATCTGCAGGTGTTGGAAAGCGGGGTGGTGAGGCGTCCAATTGAAAAGTAGCGCCAGTAATTCGTGCATTTGATGAGTAGTTCGCACGAAACATCCATGACAGATACTGAGACGGGAGTTTCTAATGGTGACGTTGATTGGCTTTTCCGTGGTAAACTCAAGAAGATCGCTCGCAAATCGGCCCCTCCCAAACCACCACTTGCCCCAGATTCAAAACTAAATGAGAAAGCTCAAGTTGTTCAACCGCCTAGTCTGGACGGAAAGCCGCATGACACTAGTCGTGAGGAGGATCCACGCGTTGACTCTCTGGGGATTTTAAATGAAACAATCATCTCTAATCCATCTACAATCACCAAGAACTCCTCGAAGAAGTCTTCGCAAAAGTTATCCGTGGATCTTCCCGAGAACCCTATCAATAAAGATGTCCCGGAACCTAGTCCGGAGACCGCTCAAAAGCCCGTGTTGAAGCCGGCTATGACTTCGGATCAGAATTCAGCCCATCGTGCCCCGCACTCAGCTCATTCTCACCAATCTACCCCCCCGCATTCTAGTCATTCTCCGTCGGCCCCGAGACCTATTCCCGCTCTGCAAAAACAACAAAAGTCTCCTGCTCTGAGTGTTGATAAATCTCAGTCTCGGATTCTGGACATGTTCAAGTTCGGACGTGCCCGAGCCTCTTCGATCAGCTCTCAGGCCAGCCACCTGCCCACATCATCCCCCAACTTTTCCGGAAAGTCGTTGCCATCCCTGAATATCCCATTGTTGTCATTGCATTTACCTGATAACTCGTTGACTGAATCTATTGAATCAACCAAGTCGGCCGATTCTCCATCATCCGGTGTGCGGTCGATTTCTGCTGCTCCTACAACTTCACCTTCGTCGGCCACCCCATCAAGAGCAAACTCTCTTCCGAAGCGTCTGCTTTTCACCTCGATTTCTTCGAAATTTAGACAAAGCAGCGTCTCTGAACCGAGTGCATCCGCTCTGACCCACGCCCCTACTCCTCCGGCCTCATCTGCTCGTTCCCGAGCTTCAAGTATAACGTCAACGCCCGCGAATCTGGCCCTGCCATCCCAGCCCCGTCTAAATCACATGGGTTTTCTGATTGATCACACAGAAAAACTGGACCTTGCTTCTGTAGTGGACAAACTTCCGATGGGTCCCGGCTCGTCGTCGCGCCGGCGGTCTTCTGCATCACTGTCACGACCATCTACGGCGGCCTCAGACTCTCACCGAGCTTCAACCACGGCCGATTCTGGTGCCGGCCGCTTCTTTGCCAAATCGCATGCACTGACGTTGCCGAAGCTAAATAAATGCGTGTCGCGCCCCGCAAATCCAGCTGTGCCTCGGCTCAAGAGTGTCAGATTGTGTCGCGTGGCCTTTGCGATCGATAAATTAGACAAGGATCCGCAGCAGCAAATCCCCTCACGAAATCCTCACAAGGGTAACGTTTTGATACCCGAAGACATTTTGGCGCCTGTTCCGCGTCTATCTCAGGGAATCAACCTCGGAGATTCCGGGAAGGGCAAACTCAAACATCCGGGATACACCGACCGCGAGCTCGTGATAGCAGCGGACGCCCAGCGGCGTGCTCATCTCGAGGCCGAGAAACACGCACAAGAAGCATATCGCGCTGCCACGCGCATTGCAGCCCAGGTCGCTCAATACCGTACAACTTTGGGCCTGCAGCGTCAAAGGTCAATTGATGAGTCCAAGGAGATTGAGTCCGAGCAGATTGAGTCCGAGCTTCAAGATCTGCCTCCTAGCTCACAAGTCCAAAATCTTGAGATTGATATGCCCATCCATACTCATACCAAAAACTTTCAAGATGAGCATGAGGGCTCAGGCTCCCTCGAAAGCATATACACGCGCTGCTGTCATCTTCGAGAGATTCTCCCTATTCCAGCAACATTGAAGCAGCTCAAAAACAAGAGTCGTCCTCTCCAAGTGCTCAAGCTCCTTAATCCTAAGCCAACTCTTGTTGACGCATTGTCGTTCAGCGACTTTCTCAATATTACCCCAATTATCGCAGTCATTTTTGATAACGTCACCATGACAACCGAAATGTTCGGCCACTTTCTCTCTGCCCTCGTTGGCAGTCTGACCTTGGAGAAGTTGCTGTTGCGGAATGTCGCTCTCGATGAACAAGGATGGCTTCTATTGTGTGCGTTCGTTCTGCAAAACCGGTCGCTTCGCAAATTAGATATCTCGCAACAGAAAATAAAACCCGAGACGAAACCGAACTGTATCCGGTCAGCGATGAATTGGGATATATTCATTGACGCTATAGTTGCGCGAGGCGGGATTGAAGAGATTGTGATAAACGGATGCATTCTTTCCGATGAAGCCTTTTTCAATTTGATAAATAAGGCTCTCAAGCTAGCAACATGCCGTCTCGGCATTGCCTCCGTCGCCTTGAACACAAATCAAGCTCACGTGGTCGCGGACTGGATACTGGAACCTAACAGCAAATGCTGTGGTGTGGATGTGGCTTTCAATGATCTTAGTCATGGCCAATTACAGCCATTCATCAGTGCGTTTTCCAAAGGAACAGTCAATCTTATCTTTTTCTCTCTTCATTCTACCCACTTGACAGATGTCGATCAGGTAAGTGACCTTCTCAACGCCTTGGTTCATGTTACTACATTACGATTCTTGGACTTGAGCTGCATGCCGGATTTGTTCCCGGGCATTGTCCCCCATTTGAGCAAGTGCTTGCCAATGTATCCCAGTCTCCGACGGCTTCACTTGGATATGAATGAATTATCAGAACGTTCTCTTTGTGCCATTGGCGATATTTTGCCGAAGATTAATACATTGTGCCATGTGTCGCTCTTGGGAAATCGAAACTTGAGTCATGGTGCTGCAGCCGCATTGTACAATGCCATCAAAACATCACCATCCATTCACACCTTGGATCTTGACTACGAATTGGTCAGCGACGTATTGGCACAAAAGATGGCATTCTACTTGATGCGCAATATGGGCGATACCATGAATGAGATTCTGGCCGGCGTTCAGCCTGATCTCGACGAGGACTTGATGTTTGATGGGAGGTTGTTAATGGAAACCGCCGAGAAACTTTTGGTTGAGAACGATAAGAACACCACAAACAAGGACTACTCAAAGATTCAGAGCATCGTTCGCAAAGCTCTTTTCGAACGGACCAATGCCGTTCGATCTGATGTGCATCGTCTTATTGCACTTTTGTTTCAAAAGCGAAATTCCGGTGAGTTATCCACAGAAGGCAAAGAGCGTCTTTTGCGGTTCTGCCTTTTAGATCTTTCACTCGAGAAGCTCTTGCCCATGTTTGAGGAGCATCAGCAGAGTGAAGGCTCAGATACCGCCGTTTCCACGCAAGAGGTCCCGGTGCTTACGGTTGAGGATTTGCTGCATCGCAATTCGGTACTCTCGCACATCAAGTATCCCCTGAGCTCAAACGACGTGGTATCGATCGGGCCAATTTTGACTCCTCACTTTACTGGCAATGTTGAGGATGGAGCAGAAGTATTCCAGCCCCACCAGGTCGTCACCGAAGCGGCTGACGATGGACACGATGTCCCTGTTGATTTCATGACGGGACGGCCCGTGTTAATGCGGAGCCTCTCACAAACATCTATTCACGCCAAGGAACAAGAGGCTGAGGAGGGCGAGTTGCATCGCTTGGGGTTTTACCTCCAGCAGCAAGAATCTGACTCAGAGCATAAGCTGAACACTACCAGCCTCAGTCCCACGCTTGTGGCAGAGGGGCCACGTTCGGCCCGCGACATTCCAACGCTCAATACCTTACCATCCGGTTCCGAATTGCGCGAGGCGATTTTGGCAGCCAAAGGAATAGACCTGGTGACGGACTTGATCGATAGGATAAACCGCGAGGGCGAACTGATCGAATCACTTTCGGTGCCTAAAAGCGCAGAGCGCATTGTGGGCGACTTGGACGTCCATGACCACGATAATGAATCCATAAACTCGTGTGAGTCATGCGAGCAACCGAAGGGTAGAGAGGACAATGTAGTTGTTGACGAGACATTGGACCGACTATTGAACGAAGCTCAAAGGGTACGTCTGAACAAGCAAGACTAGTTGAGCCCCTCGAATATTAAGGCATTGGCAAGCTGCCGACCGGTGAAACATTTTTATGAGAACCGGTGTGCTCTCAACGATGTATTAACGAAATAAAACATTGTCAATCTCAGGTTCATTCTGACTAGCATCTTTTTAAACAACTAGTGATAAATGTAAAGACGTGGTTTTGAGCAATACACAGAAAAAATTAAAGAGTTTACTGGTTGGCCTTGAACTCGGCAATCTTCTTGACGATCTTGGCATCTCTCTCCTCCTTGGTAAGCTTGACCTGTCTGAACTTTTTGGACTCAGCGGCGTATTGCTCCTTAGTGAACTTGGACTCGGCCTTCTTGAAAGAGGGGTCGGCTCTGATGGCGGCGTGGGCCTCGGTGTAAAGGTCCTCAATGTCCTCAGCCTCAATCTCGTCGTCAATGTAAGACTTGAACAAGGTTCTGTACTTCTCCTCATCGTCATCCATCAACTCCTCAATGTACTCAGCGACGTGGCCACCGAAAATGTACTTTCTCAACAACTCAGCGTCCAACTCCTCAGACTCAATGTCCCAACCGGGGAATCTGTTAGGAGAGTGGGGAACGTAAAGACCACCATCAGAGGCACCCTTCAAGACACCAAAGATTCTGGCACCGGTGGTGGTTCTCTGCAAACCGATATCAAGGAAAACCTTGAAGGGGCGGGGAGCATCCTCAACAGCCTCGGTCAACTCGAACTCACCCTCGACTTCCTCAACACCAGTGTAGGTCTCGTCCAAGCCCAACTTCTGCAAGGCTCTTCTAGCGACGAGAAGACCGACGGCGTAAGCGGCGGACCAGTTAGTGAGACCGTGTTTGATACCGTAGCGGGGCAACTCATGGGCGTAAGCAGCGGTCAAGACAATGTCACCAGTGATCTGAGAGGAGATGATCTGAGCGATGATGTCCTTGTTGGTGAAACGAACGACCAATCTGTACTTGGGGGTGTTGTACTTAGCCTTGTGCTGGGTGATCAAGCGCTTACGCTGGTAGTAGTCGGTCTTACCCTCCTGTCTTCTGCGGAAGGGGGTCTGGAAACGGGAGTGGTAAGCAGAGCTCTTTTCTTTCTTTTCGAACGCCATGGCTGTGGATAGTAGTGCTAGTGGAAGATGGCTGAAAAGTTTTTCTGCAAAAAGCTTTTTTTCCGTGTGTGCCTGTGAAAAGTTTTCCAAGGGAGGTGGGAGTGCAGGTAAGCGTGCTGATATTTACCCAATGCTCTAATATATGACGGGATGTTGAGGACAATAGGCATCTCCGACATGTTTTGAATGGCATGGATGTAGTGTTCGTATATAGGTTTGCATTGTGTTTGGCAGTCTGGTTGCGGATGTGAGGCCACAATTCTATGCGCGGGAAATTGATGAGGCTTCAGATAATGACAGTAAATAAGGTTTGGATGGTTAACGACACTAGATCAGCAGATCTCTATGATCGGGCCTAGAGTCCGTTTGTGGATAGAAATCAGCGCAAGAAAATGGTCTATGATTTGCAGGTAAACTCGCAATTCATTACGACCATTGACGCTGAATCGCCCTTATCTTATGAGCCTTGCAGGTTGAGTTGTGGTTGGTTTGGTCAGGCTGTCTGGGTCACATTGATGCGTCCAGGTATGGTGGAATTGGCTAATAAATATATGGCTTGATCATGTACGGCTCCGCGCGTCTAGTTTGAAAAACACGGCACTGGATACGAGAATCTTGCAGGCTTGACCCTTTTTTTTCTGACTGGTTACTTGTATTCGCGGCTTATCTAGCTTTGTACTTTCTGAATTTGCAAGCCCAGGGGAGTAGGATGGGAACTGCTGTGACACACGGGAAACGATGCCTAGCATACCTGGTAGAACCCACCCTTGCAGAGGAAAGGGTTGATGTAATGGGCTGATGCTGGGTTGTGATATGGCTCATGCTAAGCGCCTTAATTTTTTAGCAGCCATTTCAGTACCAGGATAGCATCCAAGCTACAAATTCAAAAAAAAGTGAACCCTTACGTCGAAGATGGACAAATATATTCGCTTTGTGGGCACCGTGCGACGAGCGCGGCTACCGTTAGCAGACCGTAATGGTCTTTTCGATAGTCGCTGTTTTGACCGCATGGTCGCCCTGTTCATCACCACCGTTTAAGCCACATTGCCCTAACAGCGAATAGTTAGGGACTATAATTTCGACCCAAATTTCGCAACCCTTCGTACTCAACACTATCTTCAACATGATATGAGATGGGTGGGTTTCAGTAGATAGGGAAGGAGGTCACACTCCTCCGAGTTCTGTTCTACGTGCGCAACCGCAGTTCCCATCCTCGCCTCTGAGCTTGTGTTGGTCTATTATAATCTCTGGTGGTTAATCTTGACACAAGTTACACCCTGAAAAAAATAGAAACTAAAGTGATCAAGATAGGTTGCGAATCCACAATTTCTCGCCATTTTCAGAGGTGAGTGATAGCCACTGATGGAAGGCGTGTCAAACAATTCCCCCGCTTCTTTACACAGATGATGCTCTCTTGATTCCTTCCAGAATCGCGTGCTACCACTGATCTATCCTTTCACATACATCCAGACCTCAATACATTCTCCACACGAGCACCAATTTAACCCGTTTCGCAACCTCGCAGATACAAACATCCTTACTGCATGAAAATCCCCAACAACTCCACGCGTCTAAAGTCTTTTCTCAGAAAGACGCGTACGGTATAAATTGAAGGGCAAAAAAAAAACCAGAAGTCTTGCGAACGCGTCTTTCAACCACCCTCATTAAACCAATTATCATACAAAATGCTTGAAGGCAAATTTGACGAATCATCATTGTTAAAGAAGATCGTGGACTCCATCAAGGACTGCGTCAAGTTGTGCAACTTTAACTGCACGGAGCACGGCATCACCGTCCAGGCCGTCGACGATTCTCGTGTCTTATTGGTATCCCTTTTGGTGGGACAGCAAGCTTTCAGCGAGTACCGATGTGACCGTGATGTCACGTTGGGTATTGACTTGGATAGCTTCTCAAAGATCATCAAATGTGCAAACAACGACGACTACCTTACCTTATTGGCCGAGGATTCTCCAGATGCCGTAATGGCCGTTTTCGAGGACAAGACCAAGGACCGCATCTCAGAATACTCTCTCAAGTTGATGAACATTGACTCTGAGTTCCTTAAAATCGATGACATGGACTATGATAGTGTCATCACTATGCCATCTGGCGAATTTGCCAAGATCGTTCGTGATCTCAAGACCTTGAGTGAGTCTTTGAAAATCACAGTCATTAAGGAGTCTGTCAAGTTCGAGGCCGAGGGAGATCTGGGCTCTGGATCAGTGGTGTTGAAGCCCTCTACCAACTTGGAGCGCCCTGAAGAGAACGTCAATGTTCACTTGGACAACCCTGTCAGCTTGACCTTCGGATTGAAATACTTGAACGATATTATTAAGGCCACTGGTTTGGCCGGTACCATCACGATAAAATTGGCTGACAAGACTCCTGCATTGTTCGAATACAAGCTCGATGCGGGGGGTTACTTGCGCTTCTACTTGGCGCCCAAATTTGACGAATAATTTGCGCTGAGCATTGAATAATATGGAGTTGAATATAGAGCGGGCTATATCCATTAAAGAAACTTCTCTGATTTTTTTGTAAATTCATGATTAATTAAAGCCGGGCTGAATAATATATAAGTTCAATTATCGAGTGTGCAATGTGAAATTCTATGTACTACGTTTATCGTGCATCTCCTTACCCCACTTTGATAGATTATCTTTGAGACGCTCTGCTCGTACCACTCCGTTCCGTATCTTCGTCAAGTTTTTGATATATTCATATTGGCGCTGGACACTCACTTGTAAGTAGTTGATCAAGTCCTCTTGAATGATTGTTGTCTCCTTATCAAGGACGGTCTCTCGCGAGCCACGAAGCTCGTAATCTTTGAACGCCTTGGGAAGCGCGAAAAAAGGATCTGACCCGTCGCGCTCAGATTCATCTTTCATGACAGATTGCTGCGTTTCCTCTACGTGATCGAGCTTCTCAGAAACTCTCGCAACGGTGCTGATGGAGGCGTCCGTAGTTGGTTGGTTGGCGTCCTCGGCTGACTTCGACTCTATTTTATCGTCTGAACCTAACGTTTTTTCCTCCGTCAAGTGATGGTCATAGTTTTCCAACCCTAGGTTCTCTTCGAGTATGTAGTGCCAGTCTTCACCATTCAAGACGTATAGGAGTTTATTCAATTGGTTAAGATTCCTTTGCTCGACTTCAATCACATCGATCAAATCGCTCGCTAGCCGTGCGTAGACAGGCAGCTTATAAGTTTTCAGTATGGCAGGATGAGATATGAGCTCCAGAGGATGGTTGAGGGGAGCCAAAATATCCGAAAGCTTTATGTGTTTGAAGGGGTTCTCGTCGGTCTCAACTTCATCGTCAGAAGCAGCAAGCTTGTCGACACTTGAACCATTTGAGGTAGAGGCTGGGCCGTACATCTCCCTCCACTTGCGCCTTCGACGTATAGTTGAGTGATCAATGGCTTCATTAGTATAGACCAAATGGTTCTCACCACCATATTCCACCACCGTTGGATGAAGAGATTGTATGGAGGCCTGTAGTCCTAGTTTATTACCTCTATTGGCATTGAAATCACCAGAATCATGGTCACGAGGCAAAACCTTTGGTAGAAGAGCTTTCTTGAAACGTTCAATCACATCAAGAGAATCCTCATCCATTTTCGGTGCTTATTCCAATACGGTGTAGAGGTTGCGAAGGCCGTCTTTGATAAGTGACAGTGCAAACGTTGTATGCAAGCACGCATGCCTTTTATGCACACCTCTAAACCTAAACCAGAAACACTATAGAAGGATATGCAGGCAGTCCCAGCCCTCTAGTATATAAGATATCTTGCCAACCTACATATAGACCACCAAGATCTTTTTTCGTGTGTAGTGGGCGTGCATATATAGCTGAGGAGAGGTAGGTGGAAAGAGGGGGCGGCGGCGGGAGGTAAGTTCACCCTGTCAGCATATTCAAGTAAGGTGTGAGGGGTGAATTTCTTAGTCGGCTTATGTACGGTAGAGCGACTATCAATCTAAGATTTTCAACCTGTTTGCATTCTGAGACCTAATTTTGTCTTGAATTTTTTCAATCTGCAGCCTCTCCGTTCTACCTATTGTTCCTATCAAAATGCCGGACTTGCAATATTTGACAGTGTACAACTCCCACAATGGCTCTAGTATTCGCATTCCTAAACCTATTCGTTTCCATACATTGGCAGATTTCAAACGTCATGTCGCTCAAGAGCTAAATGTTGAACCCATTGAGACCCTTTTCATATTGTCATCCTTTGGTATCAAGTTGAACTTTCTGCTTATCAATGAGTTCTCAGATGTATTCGTCTATGATAGGCGCTTGTTCACTCCGAAACCTGATTTACCTGTCTTGCAAGCGCATATGGATCAGAACGCTATCCTCCCTTTGGATCAGTTGCCTCCATCCCCGCAAGCACTTGAGTCGACCGATTCGCAGGACCTATTGCAATCGTGTCTCGCTTGGGCGACCGCTGCCACTAGCCACTCGTCTAGACTAGCGGAAAGGTCCAAGAACTGTATCAAACACATCAATGTCATGTTCCGCTCACTCAACCTCATTTATCTGTTTTGCACAAATTTCGTGAATGATATCCAGAAGAATTTCACAAACTATTTCAGTCACATTAAGCTCTTACACTACAAGACTTTGCAAAAGACATGGCTGGAACATTTCAAACAGCTTGCGAAATTCCCAAAAATCCAGTTACAGGGCAAGGAGTTCAATCTCGTCAACTTTTTGGATCAGCAGAAATTGAAGTCTGCGGGCCAGTTTGCCGGGAAGCATTTGCCTCGGGTGGTGGGAAGATTTAATGGGATGAGCTCAGTTATAACCAGCGTGACTAGAGAGCGTGAACTTGTTCTAAAAGAATTTGAAAGCTTGAGAAATCAAAGCATCACAGCGTTCAAGGATGTCGATGTCGACATTGCGATTACAGACATTCAACAATCAATTGATAAGATTGTCAAACCACCGTCTGATTCAGATACGACCAGAGAGTTATTACAAGTCACCAATATTATGGCCGAGATGCATCGGAACTTTGACACGCTCACCAAGTTCAAGCGGAAACTCGCTACAGACTGTCTCAAGGTGTTCAGCACCATCGCCAGTTTGCAAAAGCAAATGGTGGATTTGAGGGATGACCTCAAATCAATGACAATGCCTGGAATTAAGCCTGTTGGCGACGACGATATTTCATACGAGCTCATCAATCAAATAAAGCATTCCGAAGACTATATGTCTCTCACGATCGAATTGCCATTGATATTCGGCTATATGCTTATCGAAAAGACGCGCGTGAGGGAGTGGAACGAAGTCTATTCTCGAGGGATAGTGTCGAATGTTTCCGAGCAACTCTCTTGTCTCATTTCTCATGAGGATCAGGCCCGCAGAATTTGGGTGAAAAAGTTTGGCCGCTTTTTGGAAATGGTCTCTGATAAGCCCGTTGAAGTCCATCTTCCCTTGATTGACGTGACGCTAGTGCCCGCCAGACAAGATGAGTTTGTCACTTTCTTGGGTATTCAGGCTGATCGTGCGGATATTGCACTGTACATAAAGATATTGGAATCGTTTGCTCCCACCAAAACCTTCTCATCAATGTTGGACAAGCATTTCCAGGATTTGGTCAGGCAAAGTTCGAACTTGCAGCGAGTATCTCGCGTGGTCAGCTCGATAGCTACTGTGACAACTCTAGATAATAGCAACGTCCCAAAACCGACACCCACAGGCCCACTCTCATCCGAGGCTAGTGGCGAAGAGAAACGGCTTGATACGGGTGGATCACTGCAAGATGTGTTTACGGACTTTGATATGGGGCTTGTGGACGGCTTGAAGCAGCGCATCAAGAAGTTGGAGAGCCTTCTCCATCTGCAACTGTACATGAATGTGAATAGATGGCCGGTCACTCATAGCAATGGTTCGGGCCTCGAACTGGACATCAAGATGAGTTTGATTGTTGACTCGAAGACGGCGAGTGGGTCTTCGCGCAAGCCAGTAACACTAGACACAAGAACTCAGCTGCTGGCCAATCCCACACTGCTACTTCAAAAAAGAAGTGCCTCCGACATCAACTCCAAATCGCTGTCGCAATCAAAGCTATTGGACTCTTCAGGCATCGATAAGCATCTCGATAACATTCGCCTCAAGAAGGAGAACACGGAGCTTTCAGGTCGCGTATCTACTATGGAGACACGCAACGAAGAACTAGTTCAGGAAAACATCAAACTCAAAGTTCTCTTGCAACAAAAGACTGATGAGAACGTCGAATTAAAGACCGCGCAAGGCGTTTTGCAGCAAGACGACAAAATCAAGAGTGCCGAGATTGTGCATCTTCATGAAAGACTCGAGCTTGAGCAGAATGCGTATGGCGTGAAAGCTGAGCAGTTGATGTTGGAGGTTGAAGGGTTAAAAGCCGTTGTACAGGCCGAGACACAAAGCAAAGAGCACGAAATGACGTTCGAGCAGTATGAATGCACCGTTGAGGAATTGAAGAAGAAAATAAAGGAGCATGAAACTAATAGTATTGACTTGGCAGGCCAGCTCGAGAACTTGACTTTGCTCACGCAACGGTTGAAGGATGATTTGAAGGATGAGGTTGCCATGAAAACCGACTTGATGTCGAATTTATCTTCGAAGGAGGCGGAGTGCGTTCGCGAACGAAACGCGTTGGAACTCGAGATCAAGGCCTTGCAAACATTGATCAATGAAAAAAACGAGGACTATGAGCATTTGATGGAGGTCGCACAGGGTAAACAAAAGTCCAGTGAATCGTTGACACAATCTCTTAACGGTCTAGTGCGCAGACTCATCGCGCTAATCATGCGTCTGGTCGACTTACACTGCGATTATTTGGTGGACTTTTGTTTGGCGTTGGAATCAATGGGCTTGCTCTTGGTCAAGGAAGAAGGGTGCTATCGGATCTCTCGAGTGAAAGGATTGAGAGCAAAGATCGAGGTCAGCGATGAGCTGGAAGAAAGCGACAAGCCCCCAGCATCCGAGATTGTTGAAGAGTTCAAACAAAGAGTCGCTGTTTTATCGTCGCTACTAAAGGTTGATATCGAGCTGATGGACGCCTCGGTGCCCCGCCTCCACATTCAAGAGTCTGTGATCGAGTTTGACGACTCAAACTTGGTTCACGAGTCAATGGGGCTCGTTGAAAGGTTCCAAGATATCGACAACGACGACTCCAGTCCTTTGATTGACTTTTTCACTGAGATTTCTTTCAAGCACAATGTCGAGATCCGGGATGATAAGTCCAATCGGCAGCGTTTCTTTGTTAATGCAATATCAAAGAGATTTAAGGACGTGGAGGGATTTGCCAAGCGACAAGCTAAAGAGAGTAAAACCAAGCAACTGAGTATTGACCGGCTAATAGCGAAACTAAGCTCAAGCATATCCGTCAATAATTTTCAGCCCAAGGACTTGGCTCTATTCTTGCCCACTCGTATAGAGTACGATCCCAACCAAGTATCGAACTCTGTGGTCAAGCCATGGGCGGCTTTCAATGTGGGCGCGCCTCATTATTTTCTTAGGAATAGTGGCTCGGAACTGGCATCGACGGAAGGCAAGGAATGGATGGTTGCTCGTATTTCGAGCGTCACCGAGTCGCGCGTCACTCATGATAGTTATTCTGACGTGCACCAGAACCCCTTTCAGTTGAGTGTGGGGATCGTATGGTATCTAGTTGAGGCACAGGAGAAGATGTTGTAAGTGAAAATCTTGGTATATAGTCTTGAGTGAGGCTCAACGAAGAAATAATGTTTATAAAGGTTTCCAAGTCAGGACCAAACAAGAGAATATGAGAGTGATATGGTTTGTAATTTGCTAATTATACAGGGGCATTCTTGAACAAGTAGCTGACGCTTTCACCGTTGTGTAGACGACGAATAGCCTCGGCTAGGGTAGGACTAATATCGATTATCTCGATCTTTGAACACTCTGCCATTTTTGATTCAACGGGTAAAGAGTTTGTGCAGACGACCTTGTCCAAGCGTGAACTATTCAACTTTTCGGTGGCATTTGACGAGAAGATACCATGTGTCACAATGGCAACGACTTTCTGAGCTCCCTTTTCAAGCAACAAGTCTGCTGCCTTGCAAAGGGTGCCACACGTGTCTGCAATATCATCAATTAGCAAACAGACTTTGTTGGAGACATCGCCGACCAAGACCATACGAGAAACCTCATTGGCCTTTTGTCGTTCCTTGTGTATTAAAGCAAAATTCACATCCAATGTATCTGCAATTGAGGCTACACGCTTCGCACCGCCTGCATCAGGTGAAACTATAATGATCTCACGACGATCATAATTTTCCTCGATATATCGCAAAACCGACGGTTCCGCGTACAAATTATCCACGGGCACTCTGAAGAAGCCTTGTATTTGGGAAGCATGTAAGTCCATGGTTATAACATGGTTACATCCAGCTGTCTGTAGCAAGTTTGCGATCAATTTCGCAGTGATGGGCGCACGGGACTTGTCCTTCTTATCTTGTCTTGCGTATGGGAAATTCGGAATGACCGCAGTGATGCGCCTAGCACTGGCTGTCTTACAAGCATTTAGTATAACCAACAATTCCATCAAAAAGTCATTGATGCGTTCATTCCCACACCCTGTTTGGAGGATATAAATGTCCTCATCTCTCATCGACTCACCCACGGCGACCGCAGTTTCTGTGTTTGTATACTGGAAAGCGCCCACATTAGCAGTAGCTATTCCCAAACGTGCAGCCACCTGTTCCACAAGCTTTGGATGAGAGTTACCAGCTATGAGCTTGATAGAGTTTTGAGATGCTGTCATGAGATATCAAACGCAGATTCAAAGAGTACCGCAGCTTTCGCCAGCTTTTTTTCTCCGTAGACATGAACACAATCGCGATAAGCCAAACCGGAGGTGCCTCGGAGGTTGAAATGGCTGGTTCTTTATCTTGTGGGTCTTGAATATACGCACGGCTTGACCGCGACATCATAACGATATGCTATATTAGATACTGTGCCTACACTGATGCGTCATCTTGAACACATCACTACTCCCCAGAGCTCTCTGATCCCTGTTCTGGGCTCTTTTTTTATCAGTACGAGTAACGAGTTTAGAACGTCATTCTGGCTGGATACGTGATATACATCTATTAGCTTATGAAACACCAGCAATAACACCCCTGCCAGCTGTATCTGCGCTTAAAGTTTCGGTGATGGTCTGTTTTTAGCCATATCCTTCAAGATTTTCGTAGCCTCTCTTTCCGCACTGATAAAAGCACCATGAGCACATCCATTGCTCAGACCGTCGATTGTCTCTGCCCCTGCGAAATGGATTCGATTTTCAATGCCTGCGCAGAAAGCGTCAGTAATTATACTGGGATCAATTGTTCCGACTTTTGATGAGGCGTAGGAGCCCCGGGCATAAGAATCCGTGTTCCACAGGGTGTGAACAATATTACGGGGCTTTGGCGGGTCTTCTTTACCAGAGATCTGACTTATGATTGGCTTGTATAAATCCCAGATTATGCGTGCTTTCTCGTGATCAGATAAGCTTTCAATGTACGCAGAAATTGGTTGCGGGGTAAGAATCACAAGAGCCGGTAAATTTTTAAGAGCCATGTAATTCACAATCAACGCCGGATAATCCCATGGTTTGATATTTTCACGCGAAAGGACTCCCTCACTCTTGGGAAGTGCCATGAACCGATGCACATCCGCTGGCCAGAACAGCTCGCCAAATTCGAGGACGACTTTGCCCAACAGGCTGTATGCAATATGTGGGAGTACCCGGGCGATATGTTGGGGAAGTGGGGGATTCCAATCTACGTGACCAGATGTACCTGTAGATGAGTCTTGTAATAAGGGTTGCGGCACTGTCAGGACCAAGTAGTCACAAGCATACTCACCTTGAGAGCAAAGGACTTTGATAACGTCTTTACTAGAATAGTCGATGCGGGATACACATGTGCTTGTGAGGACATGAGATTTTTGCCACGATGAGGGAAGAATCTCCAACTCATTTTTGAAAACAGTGGAATAACCGTTGGTGACAAAGGCGTTTCTTCCCAAATGATCTGCACCTGAAAATGCATATTTTGCCAGAAGTTCGTCCCAAGCGAGGCCATGCCATAATTCAGTCCAAATGCGTGTTGCGGATGCAATTAATTGGGCCTGGTTTGGAGATATGTATTTGCTTTGCCTTGTGGCATATTCCTCAAAGAGTTCAGCAATAGACATGTCTGGCTTGTTGGAATCGACCGAATAAGACCAAGAGACATAAGAAAAGAACTCTGTCATTCCCGCATCAAAAGCATAATCCGCAATAGCATCATTATCAGAAGATACATATTGATGTTTCCCGTCGTCAAAGAAAATATCGACGTTGCCCTTAGCCATAGATCTATCGAGCAATGGATTGTTCAATGCATCATGAAACCAGGACGCTCCCATATCGTAAACAGTATGCAAGGAACCATCTACTGACAAGAGCCTCCCGCCTAAGCGATCACGAGCCTCTAATATCAAGACGTCATGGACCCCATTTTCATAAAGAGTCGCGGCAGTGCGCACACCGGCCATACCTCCGCCTATGATGATGACGCTATAATGTTTCATACTATTCATTCGGTTTCGATAGCCAAGGTTAAGAGAAGCTGCGAGTCATCGTTGACACCAGGCAGCATGGGCTAATATACGACCAGCCGCGAATTGCGCAGGATCTCACTACCAGATTTGGATTAGGATTTTGACACATTTATGTCCATGGTGGTAGCTGCCTAAATAGGAAATAAATGCGGATCAGCCTTACGAGGAAGATCTCGGGGTCAAGATGCCGCAATGTAGACTCCAGCGATGGGAGCAGTTACCCGCAGCGCCAGACAGAGTAGGCCATGGAAAACAAGATGTCTAGGTTGTTTGGAACAAATTGTACGAGTATAAAAATGCAAGATAAACCGCTCAAAGCTTTGCCTTGACAGGCTCTGAACCTTCACTCAAGATTTGTTTCATTTCGTTGGCGGTCTCGACCAAATAATGCTTCAAGTGATCTGATCTCAAGCCATTACCTTTGCGGGCCGAGATGTTTATATTGAGAGAGTCATTGTTTATCAAGTATGCCAATCCAAATCCAGAATCAGTGACCTGGGACCAGCCCCAGTTCTGGAAATATTCCGATGGAACTTGAGAGCTGGAAATGTACCATGTTGCACTATAGCTCATGATTGGATCTGAAAAGAAAGCAGGCACTGATTCCCCTGGCTTCAACATTTGCTTGAGGCCAAAGAGATGACGATCAACACCAAGTCCATCAGCCGCAGAACTCAAATAAGACACATGCTGTTTGCATGCGATTTGAAAGGATGCCACTTTATCAGCGACGGTGGAGTTTGGGTTGGCCCAAGTGTCCACAAAGTTTTTTGACTCGACGGAAACGGTGCGGCCAGTCTCGGTTCTGCCTTTGAGAAATTTCCTGGTCGCGGCAGATTCATAGGTGGGGCGCACTTTCCCAGTCAACTTGAAGTATGCTAATTGCATCATCATTTGTACATAAGCATCGGGCGAGACCTTGAAAGTCTTTATCAAACCCTTGCCGTAACCAAAATATTGGAAAACCTCATGATGGAACGTGGAAATCGTTTTGTTGAAGATGGAAGTGGCGCTCGAAATGTTGCTTCTTGTCACTGGGTCGATATCGAATTCTAACATGTGAGGTTGCTGTTCAACGTATGCGGCCACAGAATTGACCTCTTTGATCAAAGCGTCCGGATCTTCGGCGTTGACCTGCTTCATGATGGTGTTATTCAATTGAACCGTGGGAGTAGCGTCCATGCGCGAATGTTCGCCCAAGAATCCCGAGTGGCCGTTTTTGGCCACAAAGAGTTCCAATGGTTTATCAAAGAACCTATTCATTCCGTCTCCATGCCAACTATAGCGAGCTTTTTCTTCCACAGTGACTGGCGAAACCTCATCCAAGCACAATACAAAGGACGAGGCAAAGATCGATTCGAATGAGGCCTCATTGACGGGCGATTTTAACATGTGCCGATACGCCGCGTAATAATCGTCTCTGTTCATGGAAGTCAATGCACCCACAGGTTCTCCCGAGAGATGTTTACTGTTCAAGATCGCATTCAATTGCCAGTAAATTTCACCCTTGCTCAAGAACGAGCCGTCTGGCCTGGTGAAATCAACTTTGTAAAAGTTATTTTGGAAGGCCACCATAAAGTACTTGTTTTGGCTGGGATCATACGATTTAGTAATGTCAGCACCTGAATGAGGAACACGACTATTGTTGAACATGTATCGGAAAGCGTTCATGCAATAGGGCAGACCCTTGATGATTTCCGGCAGCATGGAACGATTGTTCACAGATTCTGCAAATTCAATGGTGTAGAAAGCAAGTAGGGTCGCCTTCAACAACTGATCTTCGCCCACAGCGTTACGAATCTCCTTATGAGAGAAGAAATACGACACGTATGGTGAAACAGGGTCACGATATGACATATAGGCGTAATCGTCCCACCATTCAGCAAGCCAATTATCCTTATCTTGAGCAAAATGTTCGAGCCGGGACTGTAAGGTTTGACCCAAGCCGCCGGGCTTAACAAATTCCTGGGCTTTTGATACGGATTCAGATAATTGATTTTTCGTCAAAAACGGTTCGATTGACCTCAAATACTTTTGAATAGTCTCATCAAGCGATGGAACAGGAAGCCTTGGCAACAGATTCTGGTTCTTGTACAAGTCAGCCTTAAGGGATGTTGTGGAAAAGGGACGATGTGTGAGGGCAGGCATGAGACGAGGTAAATAGTTATTGGCGAAGAGTTTCAGCTTGATCATCTCAAGTGCCCTAGACAGGATTGTTTGAGGATCAACAAAATCAATCGGGCAGAGACAGTCTACTTATAAGCAGGAGCCGCAGTAATTGGTGAGTGTGGGGGGTGGGGCGGACGGAATTGATTGCGGGGTCAAAGAGTCAAAGCGCCCACGCGTTAGCCAATAATATCAAGGCGATAGCACGTGATGCACACACTACCTCACTATGCAATTGGCAATGATAGCCCTGAGACTTGGGAGATACAGGCCGGGCATGGACATCTGACCGGGAGATACTCCAACGGGCGGCCTTGGGAAGCGGGGGCAACCGGTTTCAAAAAAATCTATGCAATCTATTATTACGGGAGATGTTCAGCGTGATTGTGAACAACTTTTTTCCTCGGGGTGTGCTCGGAACATATGAGCCGAGGCAGTTCAGAGGTGTAGTCCGAGGTGATATCGCATCGGCTATAAAACCAGCCTGTGAGCTTCCTAGATGGCGTTTCATTTTTTTGTGGTGCGGAACGGAGCTAATGCGGCGAGGCGAAGGCGAAGAATCAATTTTTTTAGCCGACCAGCCGTTTTTCTAGAATAAAGTGAAAAATTGAAGGATCAAGATTATTTTGCAAGGGAATCTTAACTGGAGCGATCTTTGTTCAGTGTTCGTATTGGCTTTCAAGGGATGGCTCTTACATACATTCTGGAGTTATCACGCATCCGAGTGGCGACGGCCTCCTTTTGTCTCGTATGGTATGGCGGAATCCTTGCGGTGGCATATAATGGGTTTTTTGAGATACTCCGAGATCTTAAATCAAGACCATCCCTTTCTCAGCATAACTCAAATACTTATCCGCACTTGGAGGATGATCCCAAGTTTGAGGGCGTCCTGATAGTGAGGCCAATCAAGGGGATCGATCCCGGTCTTTGGGAGTGCTTGGAACTGTCTTTTACTCAGAATTTCCCGGTTGAACTAGTCCAAATTTTATTCTGTGTCGATGATCCCAATGATGAAGCAATCCCACTCATTCGCAACTTGATATCTCAATATCCAACTGTTGATGCCGAGATCCTTTTGAGCGAGGATTACGACCCAACAACGGGAGTGTCGTCACAGCATTTCGGTCCAAACCCCAAGGTCAATAATTTGGCTAAAGGCTTTGCTCATGCTAAATACGATATCCTCTGGGTAATGGACTCGAACGTCTATGCAGGCCCTGGTGTTTTGCGCAATTCGATCCAGACATTAAACCACAACCTTAATAACGGGCATAAGTTGAATGACGATCTGACCCGGACCGTCAAGCTCGTTCACCACGTGCCGCTAGCCATCAATGGATGTGCTAGAGGGGTGTCAGTGAACACCTTGGGTGCACTGTTGGATGAGATGTTCCTCTTCACGCTGCATGCCAAATTCTATGTTCTGCTTAATAACATGTCTGTCGCTCCATGTGTGAACGGCAAATCAAACTTGTACCGGAAGAGCGATTTGGACTTGGCCGTTGCCAGGATAGCTTCCAACCTTGATTCGAATTTCTTCGGAGATGCCAGAGTTCGTCGCGACGCGTTAGAGATCTCTCAATGTGGTCCTGGTGCCGCGATTCGATTTTTCGCTCGCTATATTGGCGAGGATAACATGATCGCTATAGCGTTGTGGGAAAACGTAAACGGAAGAACCGGATTGACTGGGGATGTTGTGGTCCAGCCCTTGTGCATTGAGGGAGGCTCCATCCACCGCAATTCCGTTAGGGACTATATAAAACGGCGAGCGCGGTGGTTACGAGCTCGCAAATATATGGTATTTGCAGCAACACTCGTTGAACCCACAACAGAGCTCATTATATGCGGTATCATCGGGACATATGCCATCTCCACTCTTCTAATGAATCGATGGTTTCTGTGGGGGTTCTTTTTCTTCCATGCCATGATATGGTGTCTCACCGATTATGTCCAATCCAACAGTCTAGCCGACCGTTGCACCGGATCAATTGAGTCTAATGGCAACAGCACATCGAGGCCGAAGTGGCTTGCGGCAGCATCAGAACATTGCAGTCAAGAAAGCGTTTGTCAATGGCTAGGCACTTGGTTCCTTCGAGAGATCTTGGCATTGCCTATTTGGGCATTTGCTATGGCAGGTCATGAAATTGATTGGAGGGGCAAGCCATTCAGGATCCTCAAAGATTTATCGGCAGAAGAATTATAAATGATGATGGTCCTACGGATGAATTTCAACTGGGAGAATAATGAAGAAAGGACTTGAAAGAAGAGAGCGAAAATTACAAATGGCTAAGAAGGGTTAAGGGAATGAGAGATTCATACAGAGCCGTGGCCTCGTGACAAAAAATAGAATGAAAAGGATTCACAGACGGATAGAGAGCCACAAATATACTCAGGGCACATTGAAATTGACGCAGCCATACCAAGGGGAGAGTGTTTCGAAACACGCTCGGGCCCTGTCAAGCGTATCTATTCACATGAGAGCGCAGTTATAGAGCAATGGCTACGACACGTCTATTTGCAGAGCCAGCAAGATGATCGATATGGGGGCCAGAAGGAAGACATACTCACTACATTGTTTGCAACGATACCTACTATAGAGCAATCGAACTAGCATAGGCTGTTCCACCACGATTTTTTTTTCGACGTTATGATCCGTAGGTATGAATTGTGATGACTCTGGAAGTATCGGTGCTGTTTCGAAACGACGCTAGCCGCAAGTCGAAGTTGCCGAAAAATAACGCATGTCGTTGGGCGATTTTATATAGAGCCGTGCGAATCGTTTCGAAAGATTTGATGAAATTTATCGCAGACTGCTATCTGTTTGATAACGATGTGGAGCGTGTTCAGTGAATTGACCTGACGAGAATACTTTAATGAGCGTGTGGCTGTTGAACTCTCTCAAGCGATGATAAGCGGAATCTACATCCGTGGATATGTCATTCTATTCTTGGCATTGAGGCGTCCGTTTCACCACCAAAGACACTTCAACTTTTTTATGACCCCCTTCAACTCAAAAAAATCAGCAAATCCTGTGCATTCCCTCGACAGATATGTGGGACGTGGTACCAAATCGACGCGATTCAAGGTGCGACTAGAGTCACTTTGAGGCATGTCTCGGGGAGTGCACATGAACGCGATTGTAAAAAATAAAGCGATATTAATGTTCTTTACTTTTTCCAACATCGTTTTCGAAGGCGTTCGGTTGGAAAATGAGATTTAAGCATGGGTCAATGGTGAGCTAAGAGATCTTATAATGTTAGTATATCGCTCGGAAAGAGCTTCAGTGTAAAAGAAGCACATCCCGGCTCTTGGCGAAGGCAAAGAGGACACCTAGGTAGATGGTATGTTACAATAGCCATCAAGAAAAAGAAACTGGGGGGTCTTGTGCTGAAGAGTCGAAATCGAAATATTTGCGGAAGACGACGAAGCTGGCCACATTGAATTTGGAAACATCGCAGCCTTATCGAAGCCTAACGAAATACGATCTACAAAGGGAAACCTAGCTCTAACGAGAAATGAAGCATTTCATGTTCCGAAAAATTTGTAAGCTGGCTCGCCATAAAAATTTGTCACGGTCTCGCTGCCGGAGGCTCGGGGTAGCGATAACAATCCCGCAATCCAGATCGACCCGAGCAACTGGTATCCATGCCCAGTGCCGGAGATAACAACAATGAAAGATTCCGACCTCAGGCAGAAGTTTAATCATAGTGTCTCAAGATGTGTGGGACCTGAGATCACGGGCATCTACATTCAACGGCCAGAACTCGGAGAGATGCCAGATCTCTTCACACTCATATCATGGATCGTAATCTGTAAAGCACTCTCGTCACCATTACCCACCACATCAATGACTCTCCCACCATTTGCCCAGCAAAGTGCGGCCAAGCGTCCGAAAATTCATCGCGTTTTGTTTCCCCTGAACAGTTCAATCCAAGAAAAAAAACATACGCAATACGACGAAATCGAAATTCCTGCAGATAGAGCCCCGCGCATCCGGCACGGTGGTGGGTCTTCCCGTTGAACCAGCAGAGAATACCTGCGCTGTCCTAACAATATCAAGTGATCGCTTGCACCAGCGTCAGAAGACTCGAGGAGGCATACTATACAAGTCTCCAATATTGTGACGCGTTTTGGTCGTTGTAAACCATTATATCGATTTGTTATCTTCCATCGTTGGCGTTCAATCTTACTGCCCCCCCTCCCCTCCTTCAAATTTCAAATCTTGAATCTACCGTCTATTATATCCATCGCCTCATATGCCCGCGATGGCTCCTTCTGTGGCTCTAGATACTCCACGCTCAGCTGACACTCATACATGCAAAAAATGTTCGAACCCCCTCCAAGAAGGCCAGGCTTATGAACTCGGTGACGATCGATGGCATCTTGAGTGTTTCGTATGCGGCAAATGCTCGAATCCCTTAGGTTGTGAGTCAAACTTCCTCGTGCTTGGCAACGGTAGCTTGGTTTGTTCCGACTGTTCATATAACTGCAGACAATGTGGCAAGAAGATCGATGATCTCGCTATTTTGACTGGGGATCAGGCTTATTGTTCAGGCTGCTTCCAATGCAGATTATGTCGCAAGAAGATCGAAGATCTACGCTACGCTCGTACCTCAAAGGGCCTCTTCTGCATAAACTGTCATAAAAAGCTCGTGGATCGCAAAAAGAATGCGAAACCTCCTCGGATCGAGGAGGATTCGAAAGAAACATCCTTGAACACAGACAATAGTCTCAAACAGCAAATTTCGCCCCTCGATCCTGGATCGACATATTCAGAAATGCGTACGGCCGCAACATCGAGCAAAACCTCCGTCGCATCTCATGAGAATGCTCTCCCTGCATCAAAAACCGATCTCAAGAGTCGGCATGACGTGAATTCAGAAATAAAACTGCTCCCGAGCCCTCCAGATGAATCGCCTTCGGATATCCCAAGATCCAAGTCCGATCCGACCCTGAAGTCTCTGATCCGTCCCGCAAGCATTCAAGTCGAGAAAGTTAAACAGGACATACCAGCAAACCAAAGTTCATCAGCCGAAAACTGGGACGTTGACTCGAGCACTTCCTCTATTGAAGAAGTTGGTGTTTTTAGTGATGACGATGACGATGTCCCTCAAACAACGCTACAAAAGTACAAATTACTCGCAAAATTAAATGGAATCGCAAGTGCAAAGAGTTCCACTTCCGACGACTTCCATGATCTAAACTCTTTGTTACATGCTTCTCAACTGCCATCCAAGGAGACTCTAGAGCTCGAATCACCACATCCTGAGGTTGCCAAGCTTCAAAAGTCTCCCATTAAAGAGATGGCGCGGGATAGTTCCGAGAGCCCGCGTATCCAATCTCCTTATCCATCACTTCGCAAGGATCGTGCACTGAACACTACTCCCAAAGTCACCCCTCGGCTCGGCATCACTAATGAGCATGGCAAGAATATAATGATATTGTCACCAAATCAATATCACGATAACGATTTCCATTCGACTACATCATCTCCTTCAACCATAATTCGCCCCATCAAGGATGTCAACTTTGGCGCAATCGAAACAAATTCTGAAGATATAGCGCCCAAATCGGTGACCTTGCTTCCCGAGTTCTCCCCCATGAGAAGGGTCTCAGCGCAATCGCCTCATGCCAGAGCCAATCGACAGGCTAGAGTCGTCGAGACATTCAATTACGGCAGTAACGATGCGGCGGATGATCCGATAATCCTCCAATCTCCCCGACAACACCCCGATTCCGAAGACAACTCGTCACCCGACTCCAAGACTTCCGCTCTCAAAACGCCTTCTCTCACCAAGGGTCTGCCCCTATCCGAAGAAGCAGCCCCACGAAACTCAACCGATACATTCCCCGGCTTGGGCGTGGGCTTTGGCGATCTGCTTGTCAGTAATGAACCGCTCGATCCGACTCCAAAGGACCTAGGGCGCAGCACTCTGCGTGATACTCAAAGTGCTCCACTGCGAACCCCTAGCACATGTAGCCATTACAGCAGGCTGGCGCGTAACTCAGATGTTAGGGCTGTAGACAGTCCCGCGTCGATGGACCCGCAAGACGTTCCCCGCGACTTTTTGGCGACTCGAATCAGTGGCATGAAGTCCGGCCGGCCCGTGCATCAGCGTCATGGCCGTTCCACCTCGGGCAGTAGCTTAAAGAATAGCGTGCTTGCGCTGATGCAGGCGAAAAAGGATACCGACAGTGGTGCATCTGATTCAAGCGCACATCATGTGCGTCGACCGTCTGACGCCTCCGCGCACAGCGACATGATCATGCATTCTGGTATTCTGGCTTTCACGACGCCGCCACTTCCCTCGAATCTGTCTTCGGCTATGGGCCACTTGCGATCTCCTTCGGATACTCCCTTCATCACCAGTCTCGATGCTCGATTCTTCGACGATAAAGGATTGGCAGTATGGAAGAAAGAAATGGAGAATTTGCATACGCGAAGGCAAGACTTGGAATCTGAGGTAAAACGTTTGGAGAGTGTTAGGGCGCTTTTGGATCGAGAAAATCAATTACTCCACGAACAGATTTCCAATGTGCGCCTGGATTTGGAGCAAGAGACTCTCAGGTACGAAAAAGTTGTCTTGGAATGCGATCAATTGGAACAAAGACGCATCAGCCTAAAGGAATCTAATCAGCAACTTATGGATAGCAACAATCTGGCTACAACACTGCTGTTTAGAGATGATCGCCACGCTTCGTCTGGGTCTAATGCAGTGGACGCGCTGGCATCGTCGGCTTTTTCAAGGCTAAGCCGATCCAGTTCATCTCTATCGATTCATCTGATTAATGCCACGAGCTCGACCGATACTTTGAACGAAGACGTTCATCGAGACTCGCTGCGTCAACCACGTCTCAAATTCTGGAGAAGGGGTCAAAAATCAAGTGCAACCTCGGTGAACTCACACAATATCTCTACAACAGCCGGAAGATCAGGATCAACGAATCTGCTACAGAATGGGGTCCCATCTGCAAATGGTAGCAGTCACCTTATGCCATCTAAAGAAACCACGTCTCAAAAATCAAGGTCGACTCTGTTTTTGGATACGATCAGTGCTTCATTCTCATCCAACACCATTTCGGAGGTGATTGACGATGAAGGGGTCCCGTTATTAGCATCTAGCATAGAGGACCGTGCCAAATTTGAGCGAGCAGTCGTCCCTTTAATAATATCCCGGTGTATCGAGGAAGTCGAAAAACGCGGATTGTTCATGCAAGGCATCTATAGGCTATCAGGGAGTTCTCTGACTACGGCCGCCATTTTGAATGCATTCGCGAATTTCCCTGCTCGCGGAGATTGCGATGAGAAGTCAAAAACGAAGTTAGACGAGCTCATTGGCGGAGATATAAATGCCGTGACCTCGGCCCTCAAACGATACCTTATTCATTTGCCCGAACCTCTCATCACATTTGCTGTGTATGATGCATTTATAGCCGTGGGTGCGCTAGGAGAGAATGTAAGTCGTGCTGACCGGATCGCAGAACTTCGTGAAAAAGTATTGGCTAAAATGCCAAGGGCAAACCAGCATGCAACCTACTTGTTGTGCAAACATCTCAGGACGGTTGAAAAGCATTCATCCAAGAATAAAATGAGCTTTAAAAACCTATCACTCATGTTTGGACCCACAATAGCAAGAGAAGAAACAGGTTGCAGAGAGATGCTTGATATGGCTCATAAGGCAGACGCGACCGAGTTGATGATCAGTAATTTCAGCACTGTATTCAATGATGATTGAAAAGTGATATCATCAATTTGGTCGTGTTGCCACTGCTTTTTATGTATACTAAAAAGCGATCTAGCACACGATCGGTCGTGCTGCCTATTTATTCAACGACGGGTTTCGATCTTACATAGCGCATGAACATTGAGATTCAACAGCTTCGAATTATGAGGATCGCAAATGCAAATCCACAGTCCGAGCTCTGAAAGTAAACGACTGTCCCATATAAAACTTTGATGGGTATGATTTGATCTATAAATTATCGTATGGAATGATACATCCGCAAACGAGTTAGAGTATACCCGCGCAGTGGAGAACCTCGAACAAATAGTTCAATGAATGTCCTTTATCTGTGGATTCAGATATAGATCATATCGCTTGTGGCCGACGCGAAGAAGATGTTCCACCACGCTAAACAGTTTTTTGGGTACGGTTCTCCCACGGGAGAACTCATCATGCACAAAAGCACGCCAGTGATCATGAGAAGCCGGTGGCTTTGTTCTGACCTGTCTCAAACATTGACGATAAAGTTTGAGCACGTCACGTTGTAATCCCGACAATCTCGCCATAATCCGAGACGTGTCGAGGCGATACTTCCGGATGAGAGGGGCCAGGAGAAGGGTCGTCACGAGCGGCGTTTGGAATTGGGGGTAGACCAACGCTTATATAATAGTGGAAACAGGCCGATTTACGCAACTTCTAGAGAAGCGAGTTACAGTGTTTCTTGACTTACAAGACAAACATGTGATACAGATTGGTTCATTAATTGGTTGACATATAGATAATAAGTAGTGGGATGCTGACGCCACATAAACGTTCATTCTTGGAAGTGTTGGTCTAGTATACATTTAACCGATAATCTCGGTCTCTCCCTCCCTAACGGCGCAGTCCTCCTTGACGCCACATGTGCAGCTATCCTTTGCTCTTTTCCCACATGCGCATGCAGATGCTGCGTCAGGCACTTTGTTCTCGGTGGCAGCTTTGGAGCAGTTGCACTTTAACGCGGGCTGGGCCCCGCACGAGCAGGTAGACTTTTCAGCGCAGATACAGTTGGAAGCAGAACAGACCATATTGATTGAGGAATTGGTGTATTGATACAACTGAAATGTGTAATTACACCTGGATCAGCGTCTCCTTTATATGCCCCACATGGAACGAATTCTTGAACTTGAATCACGTGAATCTGGCCAATCACAGTGAGGCGAATGTCAGCAGGATGCTTGATTTGTCTTGACTGACAGAAACTGGGACTTTTGATGGGGGAAAAGGATTAATCAGCACTTATTTGAGGGTGGCTAGGACATCACGGGATAGCCTGAAATGACACCATCAGTCTCCATCGATTACGATCTCTTTCGCAAAGATGCGGTTAATTGTTTGAATTTTTCACGATACTCGGGCAACAAGTCGTTGGTGGAATCACCCGTATGATCAGTATTTGAGTGATCTCCGAATGACTCACTTAGATTGCTAAACATGTTTCTGGCCTCGACCATTGGTTTATCGGACAGGTCTTTAGACGCGCTGAGCACGGCGGCGTCAAAAAGTCTCGACATGGAGTGGGACTGAGATATCGATTCGCTTGTCTTTTCTTTTGATGTACTCGCATGATCTTGCCCATGGTCTGGTATTGAATGAAACGAAGTCTCATTCACTGATCGGTCGTTTTCCTTGCATTGTAAGGCACCCTCAAGAAATACGTTATCATCTTCATTGGCAGTGTCAAACGCTCGACGAGCTTTTTTGGCATTGGGTTGAGGATCCTCCAGTAATCTTTTCCAATCTAGATGGTCTGTCTGTAATTCAGGCATTCGAACTTCGTTCAGCAGTGAGGGCACCTGAATCTCAAGCTCCGTCACTGCCGTGATGGCGTCACTGGGCTTTGTGGGCGATAAATGAGGAGGGAGGGGAATAGGTGAGAATGAGCCATCGTCAAACCTTGTAGGACTAGACCCGGGCTGATGCTCTTGTTGAGGATGAACGTTGTAAATCGTCAGGGTGAGTTGTGGAGGCGGCGAGAAGGATCGTTCCTGGAGACCTAGCTCGTCAGTTTTTCCGTTATCGTTATTTTCATCCTCATCATCAAGCCCCGGATAATGAGACACCAATGTCGGTTTGATGGGGAAAGAAGGAGACGACTCCAAAAGCGGGTCTCCCGGTACTCTTTGCGGACTCAAGAAGTTTTCAGTTTGAACTAAAGGAACAGCCTGATGGTCTTTCAGTGCGGATATCCTGTTCGGAGAGGATAATGCCTTTGTAACTGCCTCTGAAAGCAATGGTGGCATGTGTAAGCTGCCGGTTGAGTCATCATTGAGGCTTTGAGGATTCAAATTCGATTGATCTTTTGAAGCTGGCGGTTGGGGAGTAGAAGACAAATATCTGTTGTTGCCTAGATTGGTGGACCAAGTTGGGGTAGAATCCACTACGGGATTGGTGTTTGTCATTGAAATTGGCTTTTTCACGGGGTTTGGTTGATCATTTGATGGTTGCGCAGGGATGGGTTCCATCAACAGCGACTGCATTGAATCCGGCGTGGGGTCAACATGACCGGCTAACAGTTTCATTGTATCATTAAACATATTCAGATTCGTAGGATTTGCGTTTTTCTCGCTCATGAATCCACCATCAGAATCTAACACGACATTAGCGGATTGTTCGAAAAAGTGTTTCCAAAATCCAACATTTGACCACACGCGATCACATTCATGAGCGTATCCTTTCACCTTGGGTAAAATGCGATTAGTTATAATAGAATTGGCGCGAGCAAGGTTGCGGTCGATATCTTGTAGAACCAACGTGGTCTCCTGTTCCAACCGTTCCAATTCCTCGATCTGATCACGAGATGGGGGAGGATCATCATCGTCCGACGATTGTTTCATTGACCTCCGCCTTTGGGATGGAGTAGTGATTGAATAACGTTTCATTGTGTCGAGAAGGAGCCGTTCTCCTAGACTTGTTGTATACGGGATGATTCAAATACCGCAGACACGTCTGGCGAATAACGCGTGTGCGAAAAATAAGCGCATGGCATGTACACGTGAATGTCTAGCGGTAACGACAGATTCACGTTTTTGTGGGCTAACAATATAAAGTCAGATCAGGACGGGACAACTAAAGGAAGTTCATCTCAGAATCAATTTCGAGGAAGTACATTTAAAAGATGTATCCGGATGGAAGCATGAGACTTGCGAATTATAGCTCATTATATGGGTAGCTTTTAGCGTGTTGAGAACGGCTTTTTGACTTCCGGCCCTCGATTTCGTTGATTTGGAGGTCTCAAAGTGTTGTCCATGTATGCTTCAAACAACCCTCAGCTGTGTTTGATAAAATCAGCGTAGGTGCTATCACTCACGATTTCCTGGCCGTCTCATGGAAGAGACGCGGCCTCGAAAAAAGAATCGAATTTTAACTACGCCCGCCAGCCGATTCAACGCTTGCTACTCTCGATTGTGTCGCATCATATGCCCAATCTGGACACCATGGGTAATATATTCTCTGTTTCTTTCGCTCCGGAATGTACACCGGCTAAAACAAAGTATGACGAGTGTTTCAATCATTGGTATAGCGAAAAGTTTCTCAAGGCAAAGTCCATGGAGAATGAATGCGCCGACTTGTGGCAGGACTATATGACATGTATCGATGCTGCTCTCGCCAAACAAAAGATCAAGCCTTTGTTAGACGAGGCAAGGAAATCACAACCTTTCTCATCAGAAGAGATGGGCAAAAGTAAGGACTAGACTTGTCTCTAACTTCTATTTTCTTTGTTGTATATATCATCATAACCCCCACCAATTCGATAATGAATAAATTTGTATATAATTGCGACCTGAAGCATATCATAGAGCCGCCCAATATCCACTCTATAGGTACATAGGGAGTAGCACTCAACTCATCACCGAACTCGAGTAGAACCACCTCAGCTTCACGTGATCGGATTTTCTCTATGAGCGGCTCGCTTCTTCGCAACTCTATGCGAGTCTTCTCAACACTCTAATGTTCGTTGAAGAAATACCTAGTGGGGCTAACGCGAAGACTTCTACGGTATATTTCTCATCGTCGATCAACTTGACAGCGAGACCAGGCTCAACGCGGCATGGTGAGTCTCGGGGCAATGCCGAGGGAAGTGCCACCAAGAAGGCAAGAACAAAAGTGAACTACAATTTGACCCTGCTTATGAATGCACAAACCGAGGTCAATAAAGCAACAGAGTCCGCTGGGCCAATGAAGTCAGCCCAGCAAATCCAGATGGAGCGCCTCACGTCAAAGAGATTGGCGGAATTGGCTAAGGACTCCCTGCATAGCGGGTTTGAGTTGCCCAAAAACTTCCAATACAATAGTATTCATTCGAGAAACAAGGCTCAAAAGCCTACTGCACGTTTGGGAAATACCCCTACCACCAAGAAAATTTTACTGGCGCGTCGAAACTTGAATCTGTATTTTGAGGAAGAGCGTAATTTGATCGCCATCAACACCATTTTGGGCTTGAACTATCAATTCTTAGAAAATACCAATATGGACCTGAACGTTACTAAGCGCGAAAAGGGCGCGGCAACACGATTCAAGCCTCGTATCAAGTTGTGCTGCATATGCGGTTCCCAATCACATTACCTGCGCTGCTATACTTGCGGCTTGTTTACTTGTGGGGTACGCTGCAACAACTTACACATTGAACTGCGATGCACATAAATTGCTTTTTGTGCAGATCGGATCGTCACTACACCTCCAGCGATTTCCACTCTTGAGTATAAAGTGGAGTCTTGAGGTATGCTCAACGCTATAAAAGCAGTTTTTGGCAGCGTATAAAGTAGTATAGGCTTGCTGTTTCGGGGGCCACTCTTATGCGCGGTTCGGATTTTCTGCGCCATGTTGACCCCAATAATCTCAATCTCAATTTTGTTGGCTTGGCTCACCATAACAAAGGCCACTCTACTAGGCCTTGGAGGCGACGTGGCCGAGGATTACCAACAACTAGTGGAGTACTCGAACATTGCGGCCGTCGCGTACTGCGTACAGCACGGTTTAGCCCCAGGAAGAATGGGCGATTACTCCACAAAATGTCCTTTGGAAGCATGCCAAGATGATAGATTACGCAATATTGAGCTCTTACATGTCTTTGACTTTAGTGGACGCAGCGATGTGGGGTCGGGCTATTTTGCAATCGATCATAAACGGAAAGAAATATTGTTGGTATTCCGCGGGACATCCTCTCGCAGAGACTGGGCCACTGATCTCGACTTTATTCCTGTCGGCTATACGCCACTTGCACAAGAGAACGAGTTTTCGTTGTTGCCGATAATTACTACAACTTGCGATGGCTGCAATACTCATCGCGGGTTTTACAAGCTCATGCGAGAAAAGTGCTTAGACTTGATCGAAAGCGTGATTTCTCTCGCCGATGAGTTTCCGACATATAAAGTTGTGGTTGTGGGCCATTCCCTCGGTGCGGCGTTGACGGTTTTATGTGGAGTTGAACTACAATTACTCGGGTTTGATCCTCTAGTGATCAGTTATGCCTCTCCTCGAGTGGGGAACCGCGCATTCGTCGATTATGTCAATACCGTGTTTGACTCGGCCCAAGTCGCAAGGGATATTGATCGGAATGGCCGCTTTGACAGAGGATTGATTCGGGTGACGCACATGACGGATATCATTCCCCACCTTCCCCCAAAGCCCCTTTTCGACACCGGCACGGGCTACGAATATTACATAGCAAAGGAAGAGCTCCCACATTACCCTGAAGATATCCAGCGCCGTGGCACGAATCATAGCGGGGACTATGACAGTGATAGCGACAATGATCAAGTCACCGCCTACTTTTTAGGAAACCCCACGGCTCTCTGGCCCAGCTTTCTTGGGAAATACGCCCATGCCAATTATTTTAGAGAAATTTCCAGCTGTGAATAGATCCTTTATGGGGAAAGTGACACGCGCTTATCGCGATGCCACGTCTATCATTTTATCTACACTGCGCACCTTTTCGCGTGATTTTCCCTGCTTCTTGCCCTCTTTGATCTCGTACTGGTCAACAGCGTTCCATTGAGACCATGTCATGGCCGGCTTGGTGAGTTTCGAGGCGTCGAACTCTTGCGGGGGCTGCAAATGGATACCATTCCCGAAATCTTCCAAAATGCAGTCGGCAGTCTCGAAAGCGTTCATCATTGTAGTTGCAATCACCCCTTGCGGGCCGGTTTTAATCCATCCAGATACATACCAGCCTACCAAAGGCAGGTGATCAGATCTCAAGATTCGCCCCACCTTGTTGACGATTTTGTTTTTCTCAAAGATAATACCCAAGTCCTTGAACTCGTCCATTGCTTTTCCAAGATACCCGATAGATGTTATGACCAATTCGTTTTTCATGAGAACCGACTCCAGAGTTGGCTCAACACGGGTTTTCCCAGAGACAGGATCCTCGACGAGCGTATTCACTACGAATTCTGAGCCGGTCAAGCGACCTTTGTCGTCGCAAATGAATCTAGAGGGTGATTTCAAGAAATCTAATGCCCATTCTTTTGCAGGCTGCGCGGGTTGTGACTTCGCACAATGCTTCTCGAGCAATTGAACCTTCCGGTTTAGAATGCGAGGAAGCTTATGCTCTTTGGCCTTCTCTAATATCTGATTATCTAAAGGCACGAAACGAATACCCTGAGACTCAGACATCTCCAAGAGTTCTCTCATTTCTTTGTTTGAGAATGCGGATTGCAAAAGCCCACGTCTGGCAACTATCTTCACTTGCTTCACGGTACTATTTTTCAAAGCGTTCACAGCAGTCGACGCAATATCGGTGGGCTGCCAATGGCTAGCGGGATTGGCTAGCAAAACCCTGGCAACATCTAGGGCAACATTTCCATTCCCAATGATCGTAACGTTTTCGACTTGATCAAGGTGAAAATCGATATCGCTGTTTTCACTTCCATCTGCCGCATACGCACTGGGATGTCCATTGTACCAATTGACGAATTGACGAGCCGATACAACTTGGTCACGCGCCAGATCAGGGACAGTTATTGCAAGTTTAGCATCCTCAGCTGTACAACCATAAGCTAATACCACCGAGTGATATGACTGCGCTAGCTGCGTCAAGGAAAGGTCTTGTCCGACTATGACATTCCCGAAAAAACGGACACTCTCTTTGGAAAGCAATTCATCCATCACATCTTGGCAATTTTTCACTTCGGGATGATCAGGAGCAACTCCATATCTGCTCAAACCATAAGGCGCAGGCAAACGCTCAAAGAAATCGACCTTGAGATTGAATTTTGCCGAGCCCTTGTTAAAAAGGTGATGTCCAGTATAAAATCCCGCGGGCCCAGTACCAACAATCGCCACTCGCAACTTGGGTAGCAGCGATGCCGTCACCAGATTCCTGGCAAAGACTCTTATCATGTGAAAAGAAGCTCTTCACAGTACAGCAAACTCAAGTAGTGCATATAAATATCACCCCCGCATGGCTGGATTCGTCAACCAAGACATTGATTCCCAAAGCGTCATCATTTCCTGAACGAGAGTGCCAAGCGTATTGAGATGGTCGTGTGTTGGTGCCGAATAAAAGCTCGAATCCGAATCCTCTCCCCACTTCAGCTCACGTGTTTGCAAGATAGTTATGGGCTGAAACACAAAGAGACCCGCAGCTTTAGATAAACATTCTTTAGAACGCTTACGATTACGGTCTTGTATATTTCATCAGCTGATTAAAGTCGAGGTAAGTTCTTGACTGAACCGTCATGAGTGAATCAAGACCCAAGTGACCTCACTATGCGCGGAAAAATACCACATCCCGCACCAGAGGTTGGGTTGCTGAAGTCATCGTCCGCTCCTGCACATTGATGCACACATACGATCTCCTGGCTTCGGCCGGCTAAATTATGCATTGTAATCATGTAATATGATGTCATAGGTTTTTCTCTTTGCTCCTCCAGCGTGGGGTGGATGAGCAGTCTGCCGACGGTCTCAGATTTTGCTTGGGGGTCAGTGCTTCGTTCACTTGTGTATTCTACAGTCCTTTCTGAACAGGAGAAAGGGTAAGCTTGTTATAGTCTCTCATTTTCCATCAACCAACCTCCTCCCCGCGACTTTCTACTCCTTCATCCTTGACATATTTTTCAGGCGCAGTGCATCTCATCCCTCATGTTAAACTTTAATCGCTTCACTCAACGTGATGTATCATGCGAAAAAGATCACTTGTCCTTACAAGAATTAACGGATTTGGAGAAGCTGAGTCGTAGTAGTATCGATGACATCGAGCTTCCCATCAGATCGGTCCATCGCAAGTTGCACAACCGTCATGTCCAGTTGATCGCAATCGGCGGCCTGATCGGCACCGGTTTATTCGTCACCATCGGTACCACCGGCTTGACCCGTGGTGGCCCGTTGGGTCTCTTGTTATCATACTCTTTGTGGACTGCCGTCATCCTTATGCTCACGACTGCTGTTGGTGAAATGGTTTCGTACTTGCCTGTAAACTCTCCTTTCTTGACAATGGCTGGTAGGGTGGTTGATCCTGCTTTCGAATGTGCTGCTTCCATCAATTTTTGGTTGATGCAAAGTCTCTATATTCCCTTTGAAATCACTGCTGTCAATGGAATGATTCATTTCTGGCGTGACGGCTACTCGCCAGCCATACCTCTTGTCATTCAAATTGCCATTTATGCTGTCGTTAACGTTTTTGCAGTCCGCTTATATGGTGAGGCGGAGTTTTGGCTTTCTATCGGTAAGCTTATTTTGTGCGTTGGCTTGCTTTTGTTCACTCTCATAACCATGTGTGGCGGAAACCCCACGGGGGACGCTTTTGGATTCCGCAACTGGCACGCTGCAGGTGGACCTATCGCAGAGTATATTACCACTGGTGCATCTGGCAGATTTCAAGGATTTTTGGGTTGCCTTCGAGCTTCAGCCTGTTTCACGGTAGTTGGCCCCGAATACATGTCGATGGTCGCAGGTGAGGCCGTCAACCCTAGGCGCACCATGCCTATTGCTTTCAAAACCGTCTTGTATCGATTGGCGCTATTCTACATCGGGGGTTCGCTCTCTGTTCTGATTCTTATCGCATACAACGATCCCAATTACTTGGCCTTGACATCAGACACATCCAACGCTGCATCCTCACCTTACGTGGTCGCGATGCAAAATATGGGCATAGCTGTCCTTCCTCACATTGTCAACGCAGTTGTGCTCACCTCGGCTTTCTCAGCAGGTATGTCATATACTTATTGCTCTTCTCGCGCGTTATATGGGCTCTCGATCCGTGGGTTCGTCCCCCGTGTATTTTCAAAATGCACAGCCAATGGAGTTCCTATCTTTTGCGTCATGGTATCCATCTGTTTCTCCTTGCTTTCATTATTGCAATTGGGCCTGCTGGGAAACAAGGTTTTGAATTACATGGTCAATTTGTGCACTGGGTCACAACTCCTCAACTATGGTTTGATGTCAATCACTTACATTTGTTTTTACAATGCATGTAAAGCACAGGGCATTGACCGTAACAAGTTCACCTACAGATCATGGTTCCAGCCGTATTCAATATACATCGCGAGCTTCCTCATATGGTGCATTATCGGATGCTTAGGCTATGACGTTTTCTTGCCTGGCAGGTGGACGGTGGACTCCTTCTTGTTCAGCTATGTGATGATCTTCGTCACCCTTGCCGTATTCATCGCTTGGAAACTTGCGAAGCGCACTCATTTCATCGCCCCTGTCGACGCTGATCTCACCACCGGCTTAAAGGAGATTGAGTTGCATGAACAAGAGTGTCTCGCTCAAGAAGCTGTGAAAAAAGAATCGTCGAAGTTCGGTCGTTTCCAAGGTCTCCGTGCGGCTTTGAACTGGATTTTTTGAAGCCACCCACACATTTTTGTTCAGTTCTCATTATCACTATCTGTGACGCGAACGATTTTTAATGCCATTGACACGTAGATACGGCTTCTAAGACATGGATCGCTTCCGTTTCATACACACATTCGACTACCCGACTAGAGTATTATTCTTATATAAATCGTACAAGCTATTCAAAGTGCCACGTAATTTTGATGCGCCCCGCGCCGGGGTCAGCGAGCTTCTGGAATGCGCTTGGTGAAAAGTCCAAATCATTCTCGGCACAGTTTTCACAGCAATCCACAACTGTCACTCTAACGCTCGCGCCGTTGTAGGTTGCTACAATGGGCCTGCCGCAATTGGGATTCGCCTCACTAGAACTTTGGCCATATCTTATCATGGATATTGCGCATATCATATCTGTAGGCTCATTATTATGACCACATGCTCCGACGTCTGGTGTGTAGAACGTACCGTCGCCGTGGAAATCGACACCACTCTCAGGACCTCGTCCCACTCTGGCGCCCTGCCCTTCTTTGCCGCCATGTGCGTCATCTCCCTTTTCCGGATGATACTCGGCCTCTTCCTCCTTTTCCCTATGACCCGTGGCTTCTTCTTCCCTGTCCTTAGCTCCTATAGCCTCTTCTTCCTTTTCTTTGCCTTCCTTATGCTCCTCCCTCTTCTCCTCTTGACCTCGAGAAAGGCGTCGCTTGCGGTGACTGTGCCGTATTCGACCAGGCACACTAACCGTTTCTGTCTGCTCGTTTTCCCGCTTTCGGTGTTGTCGAGGCTGCTCTTTACCTTGTTTGAGGGGCTCTTCGTCATCATCCTCGTCGTCATCCTCGTCGTCATCCTTCTCTCCAGGTTTCTCTGGGTGCGACCCAGGTGCCAGGGTATGCTGGTGTTTCTGATCACAAGAATTCTCAGCATTTATAGGCACGCCCTTGACACGACTTTGCAGGGGGTTTCTCTCGTCCCTTCCCCCACCGTGGCCGTTTACACCGGTCGGTTGCTTTTGTCCGTCCATGGACAGTGACACCATCAATTTCAAAGTGTTTGGTGGAGGCCCCTGATCATCGGGCGGCGGTTGGCTAGGCGATCCTGGTCGTCCTTGTCCTTGCTGACCTTGCTGCGATTGGCCCTGTTGGTGATCTTGGCCATCTTGATGATCTTGGCTTTGCTGCATCTGACCCTGTTGGTGATCCTGGCCTTGCTGCATTTGACCCTGTACCTGTTGGCCTTGGTTAGCAGGAGGATGGGGCGATGGCGGCGGCGGAGGCTGCTGTGGCGCTTGTGCCGGAGGTGGCGGAGGTGGAACTCCTTGGTCTGGGGGAGGAGGAGGAGGAGGCGGAGGTGGCGGAGGTGGTACTCCTTGGTCTGGAGGAGGTGGCGGAGGTGGTACTCCTTGACCTGGGGGAGGAGGTGGCGGAGGAGGAGGCGGAGGTGGTGCTCCTTGATCTGGGGGAGGAGGTGGTGGAGAAGGTGGCGGAGGTGGCGCTCCTTGATCTGGGGGAGGAGGCGGTGGCGGCGGAGGCTGCTGTGGCGCTTGTGCCGGAGGTGGCGGAGGTGGTGCTCCTTGATCTGGGGGAGGAGGAGGCGATGGCGGCGGAGGCTGCTGTGGCGCTTGTGCCGGAGGAGGCGGAGGTTTCGCTCCTTGGTCTGGAGGAGGAGGAGGCGGAGGAGGCGGGGGATTTGCTCCTTGGTCTGGGGAAGGAGGCTGGGGTGGTGCTCCTTGGTCTGGGGGAGGAGGCGTAGGTGGTGCTCCTTGGTCCGGGAGTGCTCCTGGTGGAGGTGGTGCCTCTGGTGGAGGTGGTGCCCCTGGTGGAGGTGGTGCTCCTGGGGCACCTCCTGGGACAGCTTTGACGAGTCCACCGACACCCGGAATCTTCGGTCCCGTATCGACCGCAGGGGGTGGATCATCCCCTGGTGCAGGTGGCGAAGAGGCCCCATCTGGCGGTGGTGGTGCTCCTGGTAGAGGTGGTGCTCCTGGTGGAGGTGGTGCCCCTGGTGGAGGTGGTGCTCCTGGGGCACCTCCTGGGACAGCTTTGACGAGTCCACCGACACCCGGAATCTTCGGACCCGTATCGACCGCAGGGGGTGGATCATCCCCTGGTGCAGGTGGTGAAGAGGCCCCATCTGGCGGTGGTGGTGCTCCTGGCGGAGGTGGTGCTCCTGGTAGAGGTGGTGCTTCTGGGGCTCCTCCTGGGACAGCTTTAACGAGCCCACCGACACCAGGGATTTTCGGGCCAGTATCAACCGCAGGCGGTGGGTCATCATCTGGTGATGGTATACATAGGGTGAATACCATATATGATACTGCCAACAAGTAAGTGGCCACTCTCATTGTAGAAAGGTAAACAATGTCGGTTGAGCAGACCCATCAAAGCTCATGCTTTTGAAGAGACCACCAATAGTCTTCTTTTATAAGGATGCGCATTACTGTATGAATACCCCATGCGGTATCGAATACAAGAAAGTGGGTATACCAAGCATCAGTCGGCGACGAAATGCAAAGGCCTTAACAATAGCACGCACAATTGGGCACAAACGTGAATAAGGCCGAACACATGCAACTGTTAACAATAAATGACCGCACTATCAGCGTCGAAATATCAGTTACGAGTATGTCAACTGTGATTTCGTGGATCGTGGTTGAAGTAGTAGCTTGGGGGCATCTATCAGGTAGGCGCCAGTGCTCTGGCGATCATTTTCAGCCCCAAAAGCCGTAACTCTTTTTCTGCGATCATTCACTAATGTACCGAATTCGAATGCGACTCTATGCATTCAACATTTAGCCGCATTCGCTACATGGTAAAGGATTTATGGTGGAGATGCTTTTTCTTTTATGATGAATGATACTCTAGTCAATGCATTGATCCGATGCGATTTGTTCGAGACTACTAAAGAGCCATTTGCTTTGAAAGCTTGTGAGCCCGACTGTTTTGGCTCGTAATCGCATGTTACGGTCATCAGTGATGAGGATGCAATACTTGTATAAGCGAGCAGCTTTAGAGCTCAATGTCGACATGAATTCATGTCCGAATTCCGAAGGATTCAACAGGTAGTCCCGGCCTGGCATTCTTGCCAATGCGGCTTTCCTGGCAATTTCATCGTGTTCGCTGACCAGGTTTAAGATCGTGTCGTCGACATTCGATCGCCAATTTGAATTCTTCTCAAACTCGAGTGTCTCGTTGATGTCTAGGGCCACTGTCCCGTCGAATCTAAGAGGGATAATTTCACGTGCCGCGTATAATTCGCGCACGATAATGACCAGGCGTGTGGCCGCATCAGCAATGGTAGCTTCGGTAGACTTGCGCAAGGCTCGAAGCTCTTGGAAAACAATCAAAGGGATCAGGGTTTTGAACACGCGATTTCGGATGCATTTGAAAATTCGGCCGCAATGTTTAAGCCAAATGTTCGTGTCTAATGTCATGTAGGTCACTCTCGTATCGATTCGATCACCTAGATTAGCATCTGACGTCGGAATTGAGCCAGCATTTTTCGGCGAATGATCCCCCATGGATTCTTCTTGATATAGTCCTCCGATACTTGCGAATTGATGAGCCGGTGGAAGGCGCAGCTGCAATGTCGGAACCGGAAAATCGCCAGGATCTTGGTGGGCCAGATGCTCACGTTCGAGCAGGGCTTTTCGGTGAACTTGTAGCTCCGTTTCGACGTCGATGCTCATCGTCTCAATATCGCTATTGGAGCTACTCATACTCTGTGGAGACTTGAACCATTGCCTATCGATATCTTGCGGCGTTAATAGAGGTCGCGCGCGATTCAAATTGTGAGCGGTGATCGCTCTCAAGAAGTTGTTTTGAACAAACCGGCCATCACCCAACATGAATTCTTCCATATACGAATTTGGATCAACTTCCCGATTACCGGAAGCATTGGCGTCGGAAGCATGATACCCAGGAATCGAATTGTCTGTGGTATTATAAGTGCATTCGTCGTACTGAAACTTCGATTCAGTTCGTGTCAACCCAAACCCAAATTCGTCAGCAATTGTGCGTGCCAATAATACAACGCGCACGACGCGGCCGTCGCTTCCATATTCTTTTATTGAATTGTTGATTGGGGAATCTTTGGGAACAAGACTGGTGCCACAGATGAGAAGGTCGATGATTTCATCATTACCAACGCCCGCCTCACGAAGTGTGTTGTAATCTTCTTTCTCCGAAATGATGTCAAACCAAAGTGTACCCCAGCACTTCCAGACCTCAGGAAGAAACTCATTTTCGTTAAAATGTTGCAAGTATGGAGTCTGCAGGCCTGTGAGTTTCGCGCACATCTCGCTCAAGCGAGGAGTCGACTTCACGTGTGCCAATACGTCATTGAGATAGTTGATCAATGATTCCCATGGAAACAACTTTTTCATCATCCAGCCAAACATGGGGCCAGCTTTGGGAAACTGCTGCATCGCTCGGCCGATAGAAATCAAGAAATAGAGCCACACGATAACATGACCCATCAGTGCCGCCCTCGGACCGATGAGATAATGGTTGAGAATCCGTATAGACAATTCCAAAACCAGTTTATTGATATATTGTAGAGATTGGTACCACTCGGACACTGATAAGTCGGCAGCCGAGGCAATATCGGAGGGGCCGCTCATGT
>JAKTTQ010000024.1:0-43553 GCA_030581555.1 [Candida] argentea
ATTCGCCCTCTTTCAGTGGCCGGATCTCCAGATACCAGATCCAGAGATGGAAGATTCTCATCATCCCGATTTTGATCGACTAGGGGCGAATCAATAGGCAACATGGGGTCGACTCCCTCGGCAGCAAGCACGGGAGCGGATTTGACAACACCGAATTGATAGTCTTGAGAAGAAGCGCTTTCAGAGGGTGCGGTGGGACTGTTGTCGTCAGGGACTATTGTTGAGACATGTGCGCCTTGAGCTGAAATCTGAGTGAGAGAATCATTTGAGGCTTGAGTCAGGTCGGGAGTGGGAAGTGGATTATCCGAGCCCCTAACACGGCGTGCAACACGCTTTATCTTGGGAACGAAGTGTGTACCCTTCTTGACAACACTACTCATTTGACTCCAGTACTGACAACAATGGGGGATCCAGTCGCGACTGTCAATTTTTTATTTCCAATTAGGCGAGTCTATACACAGGAAATTTTAAGTAGCGGATGGCCCAAGAGATGACCATAGTCGATATTGAAAGAGAAAGATAGTGTGAATTGATTTTGGGTCTGACTGTGACCCTCGATTTGGTATCTAATCCTTAATTTTCAATCTCGCGTTCAACATGAGCAATAACATGACTCTGGATCTCGATCTGACTCCGACGTCGAACCAGGCTGTTGAAAGATATCTGTGGGACCCATCTCATGGCAAGGACTGGATAGTCAAGCTTGCGTTTGAGAAGACTTTGGGTAATCTTTATGCAGCGCTGAGTGCTGGAAATTTGTATAGCTACTCTGTGGAAAAACCTTCTGCAAGATGTCTTATTTCACATAAAGCTCATGATGGTAATATCGCGCTGTTGGTATCCCTTGACCCGAGTACTCTCGCTTCTTGCTCCACAGATGGCGTCAAGATCTGGGACATTCGTGCGAATGCCATGGTACCGTCAATGCATATTTCAGATTCAAGTTACCTTTCTTTGGCCGTTCGAGATAATCTTTTGGCTGGCGGTACTGAAATGCGCTCAGGTGATGCCCCTGTCCGCGTATGGGACTGGCGCAACCCCCTGGCAATTGTCAATGAGTTCCCTGACTCTCATAGCGATGACGTCACCTATCTCGACTTCCACCCCACTATCTCACATTACCTTTTATCAGGATCCACGGATGGTTGTGTCAATGTGTACGATATGCGCGAGCCTGATGAGGATGACTCGCTCCACCAGGTCATAAATTTCCTGTCAGTACACACCTGCCATTTTCTTCCTGATTCCAGAATAGGCTGCCTTTCACACATTGAGACCTACGCCGTTCATTCGCTCAATAACAGCGATTATGAAAACGTCTCTGAGCGTCCGCCGTTAGACTTTAGTGACTTGCGTACGGTCCTACCCGAGTGCGAGTACGTGGTAGATGTGACTCGTTCTGGTTATGTTGCATACGGAGCGAATTCCAATCAATCCTTCAGTGTAAGTGCCTTCGACCCGATACGGGAAAGGTTCCATCCTAGCCAAAGAATCGTGTTCCTCGGAGCGCACGGCGAAGAGGTCGTTCGTGATTATCTTCCGGTACCGAATAGCAACGCCAGCATCACCTGCGGCGAGGATGGACTTGTCAAGCTCTGGGAATCACCTCATGCCATGCCTGTGTATGATCTTAATCCGTTGGAGGACGATAGCATGCTGGTGGCAGAGACCGTCTTGGAGGTGGATGTCGATGAGGTAGAGCGCAAGCGTGCAAAGAAGGAGAAGAAAGAAAGAAAAGAGTCGCAGAGAAAGACCACGAAGCACGACAAGAGTTCAACGGATGATGACGAAAAGAAAGATAAAAAACACAAAGGGAGTAAGAAGTCAAAGAAAGACAAGAAGGCAAAGAAAGATATCAGATTTAAGCCATACTAATTTATGTCATACTTGTGCAACACCACTGTCATAGATATACAATGAACGTTGGAGAAGGTTACACGTATACTAGCGCTGTGATATTGTGGAATGCCGCCACTTCGCTTCCTTGATGGGCCGTGGAAATTGGCCTCTCATCGTTTCTGGCTCAGTTCCGACCAGTGTTGATTAGAGATGTTTCAACTGATGAAATTCGATTCTTCGACACATAAAAGGTGTATTGTACATAAAGTGATGATTGATGGAATGCTTGATCAGGATTTACGAGTATAACCTTGTCCATTGAATGACCCGAGTAAGAGTCTCATATACAATGACGTCCACGTACTGGTTTGCTTATGATGAGATACGGTGTGATCAAACCTGCGTGCGCGCAGCCACATTGCAACCTGTCGATAATACAATCACTAGTGATTCCAATGATCGATAATACAATCACTAATCATTCCAATGGTCGATGATACAAATCTAGACTTTGGTTTTACTAAAATATTACTTTACTATTGTACACCTATGCATTTAATCTGGCAATGATGTCGGCGGTGACATCAGTTGTTCCCGAGTGTCCGCCCAAGTCAGGTGTGATAACCTTGTTGGCGAGCAAGTTGGCGTTGACAGCGGCGTAGATTTCGGCTGCGGCCTCAGGATAGCCCATGAATTCCAACATTAATGCGGTTGAGCGGATAGTGGCAATAGGGTTAGCAATGTTGCGACCTTCAATGTCTGGAGCAGAGCCGTGACAGGGCTCGCCGATGGCAAAACCGTCACCAACGTTGGCAGAAGGGACCACGCCCAAGGAGCCGACAAGCGCAGCAGCACCATCACTCAATATATCACCATACAAGTTTGGAGCGACAACAACATCAAAGACTTGGGGCTCACGGAACATGCGGTAGACCATTGAGTCGACGATTTGCTCATTGTATCTGACAGAGTGCCATTGAGGATTTTCGGCGTAGACCTTTTTACATGTCTCGCGGAATAATCCATCAGACTGCGACAAGACATTGGATTTGTGCACAACCGTGACCTCAGCGGTCGAGTGGATCAGGCGAGAGGTCAGGCCCAGGGCTTGAGCGGAATCGCGGATGGTCTGGCGATTGGCAGCAATTGCGAAGGCCATTTTGGCAATGCGGCGCGTAGCTTTCTCGGAAATACGCTTGATGGCTTCGGCAACCTTGGTACCATCTGGTGCAGTGAAAGTGCGCTCATCTTTGACATACAAGTCTTCAGTGTTTTCACGCACAATAACCATATCAACTGTATGGGGGCCATTGACACTGTTCACGGGTCTCACATTGGCGTAAAGGTCCAATGCCTTGCGCAAGGCCACAATAGGAGAGGAGTAGCCTTCGACTTTAGTCAGGGGCGAGCTGACAGCGCCGAAAAGAGCACCATCACACTGGGTCTTGAGAATCCGCACTGTCTCGTCCGGCAAGGCGGTGCCGGTCTTGGTGAAGCAGTCAAAGCCAGCCTCGAGATCAATGAACTCAAAGGTCAAGCCGTGGTGGGAGGGCAAGTTCTGCAACACAAGCTTCCCAGCAGGAATGACCTCACGGCCAATACCATCCCCGGGGATAAGACCGATTTTAAGCGCACGCGCCAAGCGTGCAGTGCTGGAAAAGGCTCTGGTACTCATTTAATTGTGTTGGTCTCCGTCTTGCGTTCGAAAAGCTGGACCCCTCCCCCACAACCAACAGCAGTACCAGCCTTTATAGCTTATACGGGACTCGGTACACGTGATACGGCGGTGGTTGTCAGTGCGGCATTCCCCGTTTGGGAGTGAGTCATCGGCATGACTCGTGCGCAGGGGATCGGGTGATCTGAGACCGAACTATCCGGGTAGGTCATGCTATAGAAAGTGTGATTGTGTTATATACAAGAAAGCGCTATCTAGGAAATAATGTTGCCTATGCTTATTCGTCTGCGGCCTTGACGACACCCACTTTGGCGGGACGCAACACCCGCCCATTCAAAGTGTAGCCGGGCGATTGCACGTGGAAAACAGTGCCGGTCTCTTTATCGGGAACGGCCATTTGAAAGGTGGCTTCGTGGGTGTTGGGGTCGAATTCTTGTCCTTGAGGGTCGACCTTTTCGATTCCAAAGCGTGCGAGCGTCTTTTCGAATACTTGCTTGGTCATGTTGACACCGTCGTGTAGGTTCTTGACCTCGGCATTGGCCTCGATGGTTTCGGGCTTCACTGCGCCGAGAGCAAGCTCAAAGTTGTCGAGAGACTCAAGCAACTCGCGCGCGAATTTTTGGAGGGCAAAGTCGCGAGCCTTTTGGACCTCGCGCTTTGTCAGTTCTTGAAGGTTTCTAAAGTCCGCAATGGCACGAGCATAGTGATTTTTGAGCTCGGCAAGATCCTTATCCTTCTTTGCGAGAGCCGCGCTTAATTTAGCTTCTTCGGTCTCCGGCTCGACTGGTTCAGTGGACTCCTTGATTTCGGGTTGTTCGGTCTCCTTCTCGGCAGCATCCGTCTCGGGCTTTTGCTCCGCAGCGTAGAACCTCACACTAGAATAGCGGCCAACGGGAAGCGCGCGCATTGGGTGCATGATACTTCGGGGCACTTGCCTCATGACAGGCGAAGCTATTGATTTAAAGGCTCTGTGCATTGTGTTGCGGGAAGAATCGTTGTCGCTGACGATGATTGAAAATAGTTTTTCAGTGGCACCAACTTTTTTTTCTTCCCTCTGTGTAGTTCTCGCGGGGTATTGTCCCGTATGACTTTGACTTTGTGTTTTGATTTTCTAGTGAGGAGCTTGAGCGTCAGGGTGGCTCGAATGTCTGGAGACCAAGTTAATGATAGCGTCAAGGATGCTTGAAAGAATTCTTATGTTTTAATAGATATATTCGAAGGCTCTGTGTACTAGGTCATCGAAGAACAACACTGTAGAGCGTAAACTGTGACCCTGGCTGGGCTGCGATTTACACGAGTTAGCATTGGTTCCAATCGACAAAGTGATCAGCGTGGACTCAGCTTTTGCGCGCAGTGGTTTGCATTTTTTTCATGGATTCCACATACTGTTCCAAATGTTCTTTTCCATCCATGTTATAAACTTCCAGATCGCTCCGGTCACTGGTGAAATAGTTCTCACCAGCAAGGAGCAGGAGACGGTCCCTAGTTCCGGCGCCGACCCAGTAATTCCCCAATCGCCCATATAAGCAAGTTCCTGTGGCTCCGAAAGTAGATACTATCGAGTATTCGCACGAATCTAGAACATGTTCCGGGCCATCGATATAGATCTCGGGCTCTCCGTACAGGAAGCTAGAACCAGCACATCTTTTCTGAACAATTTCCGCCATCAACGCACCTTGCTGAGCGGTGCTAGCCCAAATCCCGATATTTGCCTGAGGATATCCCAACAATCGCATATACTGATACAACGCAATGCAGTATTCGGCCTCCTCCACTTGGTCAGATGCAAAGATATGCTGGCTGGTAAACTTGAAGCCGGGATTGAACAGTTTTGGAGGCGAATCTGGCGACATTTTGTAAAATTGTTCACGCGCCGGCAAATGTGGCAAAAAACAGGTCTTAGGGAATAAAGAGGCAGATTCCCCGCCAATCAATGCGAGCTGTGATGATTTGTGGCGAGAAACGATCAATGATAGAGCCTCGGGGTTGCATCCGACGATACATACGCGATCGAAGGTATTGCATAACGTTTGACTGATGTTGAGGTACTGATGGAAAGTGCAAATTACAGTGCGTCCTCGAGCAAGTGCCTCCCAGCATTTTGTGCCGAATCGCGAGACCGATCCAAACTCTTTTAGAAATTTGACGGCGGCCTGGATTTGTCCGTAATGATTTTGCACATCTGAAGAAGATCCCACCGACTTTGAAAATGGGTATTGCGAACAATATTCAGGATCTGCACTTGTATATTGCAGTGTATGTTCATGCCATTTAGTTTTGACCATTCCCGCATAATAGTCCAACAAGTTTCTGTCGAAACTCTTGCTCTCCTCGAATAGATTTGAGATTGTCAGCAGACATTTCTTCAAAAGTGCAGAAATTCGGCCAATTTCACCTGCCTCACCGTATCGGATGTATTCAAAATGCTCGATGGAACGCGTATCGGGAACACTGTTCAAAAACATCTGCGAGGGCAACACCACTAGCCATCTCTTCTCGACGCTTTGAAGTAAGCTCTGTATGATACCTTTGACATCGTTTGCTCGTGTGCATGGCACAGCAGATAGCGGCGAATCTAGTATCCTGATAAGTGAGTCGCTGAAAAGGTTCAGAGTGTTTTCGGACGACATCAGTGAATGTGATGTGACGACGTCATCGGTCTCAGTATTCAAGTTGGTTCCGTCATGATTTTTCGGGACCGCGATCGACCGATTTTGAGCTTCTTCAAGTGCATGCAATGTGCTATGTTCTTCTGATATCGAAACTCCCGACTTGCCTCGCTTAGTATGGCGGTCGTCGGCCTCATCGAGCTTTCTTTTTGTGGTACCCACAATGCCAGGTACATAAGGCTCTTTCGTCAAACACGTGTACGCCAACAAGCTTGCCAACGCTACCGTATCTGGAAAACCCACTAAATACTTTATGCGGTCTTCAAACATCGTCATATGGGGCTCGCAGGGGATTTGCATACGTATCCCATTTTTGTTTATGACTCTGCCGATGCGCATCGACGCAAGTCCATATGATCGCACTCGTTTGTGGGGAGAAAACTCCGTGGGCTTCACAAGCTCTATTAGTGCCACAAATTGACATGCTTGGTCGAAAGCCTTTGCAGTGCTTATAACATATTGGCCGTACGTTTTCTTCTCGACGGACGTAATTGGATACCAATACTTTGAGCGACCTTTCACCTGAGGGAAGTTTTGACTCTGCACCCGTACGAGGACCAGAATCACATGATTACTCATTTCAATCCGAGCACGCGCAATAAGATTGTGCCATGCCCACTTGAACGTATGAGATGCTTCGAGTGACTTGAAGATCGGAAGACTGGTGCCACTGATGTTGTCAGATCTCGCAGCAACCAGTAGACCGGCACTTGCATCGATGATTGTTTCGTCAAATTTGGAAAGAGCCTTTGTTCGACCCACATCTGGCTTCACAGAAATTGCGTCAATGATACCTTGTTCAAGCACTTTCCTATTTTCCACACCATCGACGGGTTCGATCGGAAAAGACACATCAGTGGCAACGGTGTAAACCTGTCTTATATCGGCGAGAGACAACGGACGTAGCATTTCCATTATATCATTCTCCGAGCAGTCATATACAGACGGGATCAATACAAAACGGGATTTGGAGTCGGTATCTGGCAAAGAGTACAAAAATTCCTGAATTCTGGTGAAACGGATGAGGGGATCAGACTTTGCCGATGCGCGCCTCAAAGTGTCATTAGCCAATTTTATTGCTTGCTGGGCGTCACCAAATATTGAAAGGTGGCATTGTGTGAATGCGATAAAGTTTGTTCGTAAAACCACCGATTTAACCTCTGATGCAACAACACCGTTCGTCGTGCATGAGACAAGTAAGGACGATAAGCTTATATGGTAAAGAGCGAGATCCCCACATTTCGAAAGCAGCACACATGAGGCCAAGTATGTGTTCAAAGTACAAAGAATAACATCATCATTTCCCCACAGTGGCAATACTCGAAGAATATCATCACCAACATGGCGTACGATATGAGCCAAAAGGCGGAGTATTTCACTCGCAAGCTTCAAAGACCCCGCTTTCAACGAAGTGACCAAGTGTGAAATACGGTCACGCAAAGCGCACCATTTCTGCAGGTTATCAAGGACCACACCCCATAAATTATAGGCAAGCTGCAGCAAGTGGGACCTTTCAAAATCACGGTTTAGCAAAGCCACAATCAATCCAAGGTGAGACTGGTTGGAATCTTTATGAAAATGAAGCCATGCGCAATTAGTAAAGAAGCCGGAATCAAGTAAACGGTCTAATCGCTGTAGTTGAAGCTCTCCACCTATAAAAGTAGAGGCATGAACGGACGAGACCAAATGTTTCACATCAGATTGTCGAACAGGCAGATCCCATTTACACAAGAGGGAACTGAAGCCATGATCCATTGGCGTCAACTTGGCGGAATTCAGCCAAAGTCTCAATGGCTACTTGAGTGTTATTGTGCAGCAGCAGAACGACTGGAGAAAAAAAAAACTTTTTGAGGTTGGGGCAGAATCTTGACTTCAACTACAAACGACCGCTCTGTTGCCGCTTCGAATATGTGGAGATCGATTAGGTCATTCTCCGTGAAGCCCGTTGAAAAAGCAGCGTCGAACTTTGTTGCTTCGACTCAAGCAGCTCATCCGAAATTAGCTGCGAAACAGTTTATCACAGATGATGCTTCGAAAGCGAAAGCGCGGGTGCTTCGTAGAAAGGAAGTGCGACTCAAGAAACAGATCGTGCGTGATGTCAATAACTATAAGAAGCATGTGGTTCGTAATGTTGAATTCTCCGTCGATCCGGTTCTAGGGAATACCGAGTGTGCGTTTCTTCGCCGTGTTCGCGCAGAGTGTGAAAACGCTGATGTCCACATGTCTCTCGGGTACGACCGCCTTGACTTTGAGAAATTGACATATGGTGCTGAGTTGGCCGCTTTGGAACTGCAAAGAGGCCACGCTGCTCTTCGTCTGACCATTGTGGAGTCTGAGGAGCGTAAAAAGAGAGCATTGGAGACGATCTTATCTCTTCGTAACTCAAACAAGGCCACGCGTCGTAGTTTGGCTATCGATATTGCACGCAAAGAGTTCAGAAGACATGAAGGAGATACCGCGCTGCCGGAAGTCCAGGCAGCCGTGCTTACAATCAAGATTCAACTTGGGATGGAACACGTTCGCAATAACCAAAAGGATAAAACCTTCATTCAGACTGTTCGTGAGACTGTACAACAGCGCCAATCAATTCTCAAGTACCTTAAGCGTGATAACGCCGAAGCCTACTACCATACTATTGCCAAGTTGGGCTTGGCAGATGATGTGGTGACGCGCGAATTCTCTATGGGCCGAGAATATTTCGAAAAGTACAAGGTTTGGGGCGACAAGACGCTAGTGCATCTTTCTGAAAAGCAAAAACGCAAGCAAGATGCTTTCACGGAATTACTGAAACGTGTCAAGGGATATCACGATTTGGCCAAGGCTAACTTGGAAAAAATCAATGACACGGCGGCTAGTTAGTCGTTGTGGTAGCATATTAATTGTATATATTAATTCCTTCAACATCGTTTGAGCGCTGTAAGTCTTGACAAGACTCAACCCCATTGTCCGCTTGAGCACAAGACTCTTTGCCCGAGTTGCCTCTACTCGGCATGGGTCAGGCTATTACAATTCAACAGGGGTGTATAGGTTTCGGATACACCTACTTGTAATACTTAACAAATGACACATTAATATACAATATTATACAGTTTGAAGTTTGCACCTCCAAAACCTGACGTAGAATCACACAGGTTGAGTGGCAACGAAAGGCCGACTTGAAATCAGGCAACATCTTGACCAACCTCATCGCATCGCTCAATCAAAAACTCAGTGATATAGTTAGTCTTTTCAGACTCCTTTCTGAGAGCCTCAACATGAGCTTTTAGGGTGTCAAGAGCTGCTGAAGTTGATTCGGCGACATGTAAAGACTCCGTATGCAACGATTTGAGTTGAGTGCGCATAGTTTCATTATCCAGGGCCAAATCTGCATGAACCTTCCGGAGATGGGCAATCAGAGGTTGCGAATGTGCCACTAACGTCGCATCAATGATCTCTGGAGCCGACTTCAAGTCCACCAGGGCCGGGATCAGGCCAGGGTCAGCTTTACGCTGTTGAGCACGTGCGATAACACGGTCCAAAGCACGAAGCTTGGGCTCGACCCCGAATTCGGAGAAAATGAGGTCAAACTCTCGGAGACCTGTGCGGTGCCAATACGTAACCAATTGTTGTTGAGCCGTTTCTAGAGCCTTTCTGCCTTCCGGGGACAGTGCTAACTCAGGGAAACATTGATAAACTTGATCGACAGAAAGTGATCTTTTGATAACTTGTTCGAGTGCCTTCTGACAAACCAACCGTAGCCGGTCATATCTCACCAGGTCAAACTCCTGTTCCATCTGTCTTTGATCAACGACTCCACGATGTGTATGCAGTGTAAACCGTGCGAAAGGTGGCTGATCGTTATTTGTTTTTTTCCAAAGAATTATATGCACGCAGGCACTGAAGCGCACTTACCATACACCGCGCCATAGCACGATCTATATTGAACAATCATACAAAATGAGTGATCCTATTGAGTTGATTCTGAGGGCTAAGAAGATGGCACAGCCCCAGCTGGGGTTCTTCCTGTTCCTTTCGGGCTCTTCGCTGTCTTTGAGGATCGAGGAGGCAGCAGACCTCTATGTTCTGGCCGCTAATCAATATCGTCTTCGCAAGCAATTTTCCGATGCTGGCGACCAGTTCGTGGCGGCGGCAGATCTTCACCAAACCATTTCCAATTTCAACGATGAGGCAAACCAGTTGATCGAGGCTTATAAGTGCTACAAGGCGGCGGCGCCCACCGATGCCATATCTCTGTTGAAGCGTGCTATTGCCATTTTCTTGAATCAAAACGGGCAGTTCCGTCGCGCCGCTAACTTCACCAACGACTTGGCGGAATTGTACGAACTGGTAGGTGACTTGAAAGCTGCCGCTGATAGCTATGAGCAGGCCGGCGATTATTTCAGCACCGATCACGCCGAAGCGTTGGCTTCGAAGGCTTACCTTAAGAGCGCTGATTTGACTGCGTCGTCCCAGAATTATAAGAAGGCTATTGATTTGTACGATCCTATTATTACGCTGCTGTCCAATAATGCGTTGAGCCGTTGGGGCTTGAAAGACCTCTATTTGAAAGTTATCTTGTGTGTTCTAGCAATGGAGGATGCCGTCGAGGCCCTGAAGCGTTTGGAGAAATACCTAGTCGACGACCCCGCATTCGAACAGACTCGTGAATATAAGCTACTTGCAGCGATATTAGCGGCGATCGAGCTGGGTGAGGAGGAAGCGTTCCTGGATGCAGTATTTGACTTTGACCAGATCCAAAAGTTGGACAAATTGAAGACTCAGTTGCTTCTCAAGGCCAAGGGAATGGTGGTGGCGCATGATGACGATGGTGACTTATTATGATTTGTATAGTAATGGATAATTATGATTCAAAAGTGTTGGCAAATCAGAAAAGCAGGTGCGACGTTTCTTATATGCTTCACATTCGAAGTAACCTAAACCACTGAACACGTGGTACAGTCGACCTGGCATGAGCGATTATTTATGGACTTATTATGGCTTTCAGGGACGGATTGTGCAAATATATTAAGGGAGAATCCAGCCCTAGCTGATTACCGTACATATCGTAGAAAGGACCTAGTTTCGCTTGAACAAGTTCTTGATGTAGCGAAATATGAGATCGTCATCGTAAGTGTTCACCACGACCTTTTTATCTTGAGCCTCAGGGTCAACGGCGAGTGATTGGACCGAGTTGAGGCGATGGTCTCGTAAGAACAAGGTGGCGAGAATCAAGGGGAAACATAAAACCAAGCCGGCAATACACAAGTAGCGCTGGACATGTGCATAGCCCAAGGCCACGGCCGTGCGTTCTGGAGAGCCCCAAGTATTGTTGATAATAAACGTAAAGGGCAGCGAATAAGCCTCTGTGGCAAGGGTAGTGTTCAAGGACTGTTTCGCGAATTCAGATCTGATGGATTCAAGCATCCGGTTAGACCAAATAGCTCCACTGATACTGGAACCAATCGCGGACCCAATGTTGTACAGGGACAAGTAAAGAGAAAGCACAACTGCCATGTGTTCGTGATTTGTGCATGTTTCGATCGAGACTTGGGTCAGGTAAGTGAAAAAGCCCGCGCCGAAGCCCATGAGGCACAAGGCACCAATGACACCGTTGAGGTACTTTTCACTGTCAACACCATTGTTGCTTCCTCTATAGTGGAACAATAAGCCCATCGAGACCGCCCAAGTGATCGTTCCAAACACAATAAAAGGTTTGAGACGACGTACACGCACAATCAACAATCCCAAAAGGGGACCTGTGATAACCGAGACGAACGAATACAACGAGGTGATTCTCTGAGCAGCCTTGACACTAGCGTTTAATCCAACCACCAACACGGTATACATGTAGCCATTCGGCATGTACCAAATGAAGTTGATGAACACGGCAACAATGAGGGCAGACCATACACCACGGTCACGCATAAGCGGGAATGGTAAGATGGGCAGACGCGCAGCCTTGGCTTCCCAGACACAGAAAGCGGGGATAAGGACGATACCAATCACCAAGGGCACGATTGTTGAAGCCTTGGCCCACGTTTCCCTAACGCCACCAGCAATAGTGAATGGAACAAGGATAAATCCAAACACACAGATGACGAAGAGAATTCCCACGACGTCCAAATCCCAGAACAAATCAACACAAATGCTCCAAGAATGCTTGAGCCACAGTCTGTCTCCACGCAAAGCCTTCATGTGGTTTTTCTCCTCAACCATGAGGCGCTCCCATTCGGGGGTTTTCTTGGCCTTGATGTACATGTGTACCATACATCCCAACATGGGGATACACAGCAATGGGAAAATGAACGCCCACATACCGATACCATAGTTCCACAGGTATTTGCGTTGATAATCAGCGAGGATATCTCCACTAACCCAGGTGTTGATGATGAAAGGTAAGGCCGGCACGAAAGAGCAGGTCAAACGCCAATTGAGGTTACTGAAATCAGCAATGAGAACCTGGATCAAAATGATTATACCCTGATATCCGATCGAGTACAAAACCGCACCACCAGCAAAACGATAGATATCGTATGCCTGAGACTCAATGACCGTTCCCATGGCATAGAAAATGATTGATACCAAAACCAACTCCAAACGTCCGAACTTATCGGAGAGCCTAGCGTATGCGGGCTGAGCGGCGGCAGCGACAACACTTCTGATGACACCGACAGTAGCCAAGAGCGAGTGTTGACTGTAAGAACTGGTGGCATAACCTTGAAGAGTCCAGCGGAGGGTTCCGTCCAAACTGTAAACGTAGGATACGAGGAAGATGCAAAAGAAGAACCAAACTTTCAAGTAAAACAGCTCGTACTGTTTATTCAAGATCTCAACTCTCCGGATCCCGAAAGAAAGCGGGAACGGCTCATCCGAACGCTCCGAAGCGCCAATACTTTCCGTTTCCTTGGTGGAGTCATCCTTTTGATGTGAGAGTGTTGTATCCAAGGGCGCAGCAATCACGTCCTTGGCACCGAGGACTTGCTCCTCTTGAACGACTTGAGCTTGCATGGAATAGAATCAGCTGAGTGAACAAAGGCCAGAACGGTTTCAACGGTGTTAGGAATATGCAACTACTTATACTGTCTCGGGATTAACCGGTCTCGAACTGACCATGTATTAGGTGGTCATGCCAAGCAGTTGAGAAAAGCAATAACAAACTATATCGACCTATTACATTGAAGCAATCGGAGCTTTTCCGATCCGCATTAGGGTCGCGCCCTTATTCAAAGGTGGTCTCCTGTACACAGCGCGGAAAATTTGGTTTTGTGGCGAGATGGCCCATCTGATAAAAATGTTGAGGATATGTATTTGACGCGGGATGTCTCATTGCAGAGTTGAGCTCTTGCGAACTTGTCGGTACTCAATCTGTATCGTGTCTCCTCTTTCTCGGTTTCATGCCTTCCGTGTTTTTCTCCATGGTTTTCGCGGCCGAGCTCGCATTTTCTGCTTCTGGTCTCGGGGCCGTCGCTGTGACCTTTCTAACTCCGGGCCACGTGATATTACTCGAGTGCTCATCATGCTAAAAAATACCCACCATATTTCCTTTTTGGATTATCAGATCCAACGGCACTGCGAGACGAAGAAACGGTCGCAACTCGTATCTGGCCGGCTAATTGGTCTGGGGGATTGAATCTAGAAGCGTAACATTTGATTGTTCTTCTTTGTTGTTAGGCCAAAGAAGGGTGCTTTCGTGCGTTTTCGGAAAGTTTTCCTGGTAAGTTGACACACAAATTTTTGTGAATTGTAGTTGGCATCGCTTTAAAAAAATGTGGGTTCCATTAATTTGAGGTGTGGTGGCTTAAATTACTACTCACGTTCAGCAATGCAAGTGTTCGTCCGCTGAATGTGATCCGTCTATGCTCATTCCATTCAAGCTGTTGGATAGCGTTTGCTGAAATCTAATGACTAATTGTTTCCAGAAAATGCTCTCCGCTGGGTTTTAGAGTAATATCAACCCTCTAGCTTCACTAAACAACGCTGGGCGCTTGCGGCTTGGATATTTTTGTCAGAGCAATGCTGGGAAATTCATTTCGGCTTTTTGCGCCACCAACATGAGCGCGTGTGCATAAACGTTCGCAAATCTGTGGCATTCCAATTGTCTCAGACTATTTGATAAGTCCTTTAGATTGAGATCACGCCCGGACTTTCGTCTCGTCTTCAACCAGCGCATTTGAAGATGCATGATAACAAGACAAGACATTCCGAACAAAGATGACATTGACTTTTATTACTAAAATGAAGACAAAGGATTTTCAAGCTGAGGCCATCTTGAATATTATAAAACTCTTTTGCCAATCCCTTAATATGATCTGATTGTCTGTATTTTTATAATGTATGGGATGATCGATCTAAACTGGCTTACCACCAATGAACTCACTCCAGCGCAAGACCTCGCTGGGGACAACTACTGTCTCAGGAACAACGTCGAATGGCTTCTTTTCAGCGATTTTCGCGCTCAAGCACTGAGCAAATAATTTACTGGTGTTGGGCTCATTGAACAAGGCAATGCCAAAGTCAATTGCGTTACGTCTCATGACGTAATCTTGGTCAAGCAAGTCTTCGGCGCGGTTACGTGCCAAGTTGATCACGCACATGATATCGTATTTCTGGAACACTTCGCGCAACGCCCGCTTATCGGTCTTGGGGAACTCAATCACCTTGACTTGTTCGCTTACATGAGGGCGCAAGTACTCTGCCACACCCTCCAGGGCCGTGAAGATATTGTAGCCCAAGCCAGAGATGGTTTCCGCGACTTTCGCAAGCTTATCGTTTGAGAGATCTCCGCCAAACAAGATACCTTGACCAGGCTGAGGAACTTTAAAGTTCATTGTCGATTGCATAGCGGTCCAGTATGCATCAATCAAAGTTGTACCAAACGATGCAACCTCACCTGTAGATGCCATTTCAACACCCAAGAACGGATCGGCTCCAGCCAAACGAGTGAAGGAGAATTGGGGAACCTTGCATGCGACTCTGTTGTAGTTCAATGCCATCAAGTCAATTGGAGCAGGGACGTGCAGCTTGGTGATCGCCTTGATAGCAACGTCAATAAAGTCAACTCCCAAAACCTTGGAGACAAACGGAAGTGAGCGCGAAGCACGAATGTTGCACTCAATCACCTTCAAGGCACATTCGTCGGTTTCGCCAGCCTTGATGATTTGCATGTTGAAGGGACCGGAAATATTCCAAGCCTTGGCAACCTTATCGGCGATTTCCTTAATGCGGGCCATGACCACGGGCGACAAGCTGTGAGGAGGCAAGATCAACGAGGCGTCTCCAGAGTGGACACCGGCATTCTCAATGTGTTCGGCAACAGCGTGAACTAAAACTTGGCCGTCGCAAGCAACGCCATCGACATCAATTTCTTGGGCACCCTCAATAAATTTGGACATGACCACAGGGTGGTCCTGTGATACTTTTGAAGCATTCATCAACTTGGCAGCGAGCTCGTCACCATTGCGGATAACAGCCATGGCGGCTCCAGACAAGACGTACGAAGGACGAACCAAAACTGGGTAGCTGACTTGTTCAGCGAATTCTGCAGCAGCCTCGATCGAGGTGAGCTCCTTCCATTGGGGCTGGTCCACGTTGATCGAGTCCAAGATCTGCGAGAACTTGTGGCGATCCTCGGCCTTGTCAATGTCAAGAGGATTGGTACCCAACACGGCACAGCCCTGCTCCTGCAATGGAAGCGCAATGTTTTGGGGCAATTGCCCACCAACACTGACAACGACACCAGCGGCGGTTTCAAGCTCATAAATGTCCAACACACGCTCTAAAGATAACTCCTCAAAGTATAATCTGTCGACTTCATCGTAGTCAGTAGACACTGTCTCGGGATTATAATTGATCATAATGGTGTGGCGGCCCTCTTTGCGTAACGCACGCGCGGCAGAAACGGCGCACCAATCGAACTCGACAGAGGAACCAATACGGTAAACACCTGATCCCAACACAATCGTTCCGTGCTCATCAAAAGTAACATCGTTGGAGGTAGCATTATAGGTGGTGTACAAGTAGTTGGTATTAGCGGGGAACTCTGCGGCTAACGTATCAATCTTCTTCACGAAAGGAGTGATACCAAGATCTTTACGGACCTGGCGCACCTCCAATTCCTTGCATCCAACGCAAAGACCAATTTGTTTATCAGAGAAACCCAACTTCTTGGCACGCATCATCAAGTCAGAGTTGATGGCCTCTAAAGATCCTGCCAGCTCTAGTTCGCGGTACATGTTGACAATGTTCATCAATTTGTGCAAGAACCACCTGTCAATCTTAGTCAAGTCGTGGACGCGATCAACGGAGTAGTTCTCGTGGAGCATGGCTTGGCCAACTGCCAACCAACGGCGGTCAGTGGGGTTAGCCAAGGCCGCATCCAAATCAGCAAAGTCATCACCCTGGAAACCAATAAAGGAAGGGTCAATCTGGCGGATCGCCTTCTGAATCGACTCTTCAAACGTGCGGCCAATCGCCATGACTTCACCCACAGATTTCATGGCAGAACCAATATCGCGCTTGACGTGCTGGAACTTGGCCAAGTCCCAACGAGGAATCTTAGTCACAACATAGTCCAAGGAGGGCTCGAAATTAGCGGAGGTCGTTTTGGTGACGGGGTTGGGCAACTCCGGTAAAGTGTGGCCCAATGCGATCTTGGCAGCAGTGTAAGCCAATGGATAGCCAGTAGCCTTTGATGCCAATGCAGAAGAACGAGACAAACGGGCATTGACTTCGATAACTCTATAGTCCAATCCATCGGGTTGTAAAGCATACTGCACGTTACACTCACCAACGACACCCAAATGACGGATAATCTTGATGGCAGCTGAACGCAACATGTGGTACTCGTCGTCAGACAAGGTTTGCGACGGTGCGATGACAATCGAATCTCCAGTGTGAATTCCCAAGGGGTCGAAGTTCTCCATGTTACAAACAGTAATGCAGTTTCCAACTCTGTCGCGAACAACCTCATACTCAACTTCCTTCCATCCCTTCAAGGATTTTTCGACAAGAATTTGTGGGGCCAACGACAATGACTGAGCTGCCATGTTGCGCAACTCTTCGGGGTTTTCGGCAAAGCCAGAGCCCAACCCTCCCAAGGAATAAGCCGAACGCACGATAATGGGGTATCCAACTTTGGAGGCGGCTTCCAATGCAGCATCAACGGTTTCCACAGCGACGGACTCGGCGATGGGGATCTTGATTTCATTCAATGCCTGAGCAAACAAGTCACGATCTTCAGAGGTTATCAAAGTTTTGATTGGTGTTCCCAAGACCTTGACACCGTAACGCTCGAAAACACCCATCTTGTCCAATAAAACACCAACATTCAATCCGGTTTGACCGCCGAAGGTCAACAAAATTCCATCGGGTCTTTCGCGCTCAATAATATATGTGATGTATTCCGCTGTCACTGGTAAGTAATAAATCTCGTCTGCCAAAGCATGGGACGTCTGATTTGTAGCGATGTTAGGATTGATCAAGATTGACTGTTTATTAGCTTCCTTCAAGGCCTTGATAGCTTGAGAGCCCGAATAGTCGAATTCACCAGCCTGACCAATCAGTAGACCTCCAGATCCAATGACAAGGACCTTTGAAACATCGACGAGCTTGTGGGCATGTTCATCGTTGAAGCCTTTGAGTAATTCCCCACCAGGATACAGAGCTTCCAATGCACGAGCCGAGGAGGAAAGTGCACGGCAACCCGAATACTGGATGCATTTGATTGAGCTTCTCTTCGCAGACAATGCATGAATCTGCAGAAGTTTCCCTAGAAGTCTCCAGCACGACATCGTTCGAGTGAGTATGCTGGGTAATCAGTGAGAAAAAAGTGGACAATAGGATTTATATAGCTTCGAAATTTTTTTCATACATCGCCGCATCGGGTAATGACTCAGAGGTAACCGCGATGCAGGATCAGCGATGGCTGTTATCGGTCGGATGTATCACGTGTGGATATCGTGCACGGTCGGCAGGCTATGCGGAGGGATCCTGCGATGTCGTAAAGATGATGGCGAGTTTGGGAGATTTCACACTGGTGATCACTGTCAATAAGGAAATCCGGATGATTTCTCGTTTTATGTTGTCTTGACCTTGTTATAGTTGGCTGCGTAACTCTGCACGACTTGATACGCTTCCTCGAGGAATTGACATGGTCAGGTTCTAATACTCAGTGTTCGTTACAGCGGGATTGAGGATGGAGTATACTACAAGTGACATTTCGCGATATTCGAAGAGTGATAAGAACATCTACCCGCTTTTTTTCGGCTTGGATGATTACACCAATTCCAATCAATCAAAAATATACGTACTTATTATCAAGCCCTCCTGACCGGTCCGGTCTTGATGATAGCCCACTTCCAATCGCATGGTCACCCTGTGCATCTTCACTCACTGGATAACCTCGGTCCGATACAGTGGTCGGGCGTTAATCAGTTACTATATCACGACCCGTAATCATCTCACCAAACAAACGCTATCCTCTACAAGGGTGGGTTTTAACAGGTACGGCAGGCGCCGCGACCTCAGCGACTCCTTTTCTCCGTGCGTAACAGCAGCTCCCGTTTTACTCTTCCGGGCTAGCGTTGGTGGTATATTGAAAGAGTAATCAGCTAGATTGGTACATAGCACAATAAAAGCTTAATGTTGAAAAGAATAGATGAGCCGCGAATGAACTTTCAAGTTCAAAATTAAGGTCACTTCGCTTTTATTACGGAAATACCCTTAGAAAGGGAACAGTCGAATTTGTCTTTCTTTGTGATCCTGCCGTACTTTTCTTACCTGGTTTCTGAGTCGTTTTGGAACCTCCATACTGCTTCGAGAAGAAATGTATAGATGTAGGGTCCGCGTGTCGAGAAAAGTAATTGTTCACCGACTTGGTGGTACCGTTGGCGTAAATTATCAAAAGCGGGATGAATATACCACATAAAAGAGTGATTGTGAGAATGAGTGCTAGTGCCCAATATCCATGCAATTTTTTCGTCTTGGCATCGTGCATCGATTCCCCAATTGTTTGAACCCGAAGCAGAGTATCCGGCTCAGAAATATTGGAGACGCAAGCTCGATTCAAATTTCCTCTGATCTCTGGTGCTTGTGCGGTGTCTATAACACACTCTCGAAATATCGACGGTCTTCTCGTCGCCTTGTTTAGGCTTGGATTCAAAATCTCCCAGCTGGCAATACTACTTTTCGATTGAGTCTCGCTGCCATATATGGCGTCTGATCTTTCGAATTTTTTTGTAGTATTGGTACTTTCGGAGTAACTTGGCAGTGTCCGGCCTTCAGAGTCGCTCATAAATACACTCTCTTGATCCAGATGCAATGGAGGAGTTAATTTCGACGCACCATGCCTGTCTAAGTGTGCAACCTCGACTCTTGGCAGAACGAGAGGGTTTGATCTTGAACTATGCCAAGAGGCCGGGCTTTCGATCGTCCAAGAAGATAATTCTTCCACCAAAGGGCTCGCGAACGGCGCTGGTTGATGCAACCCAACGAAACCAGGTGTTTGCGGTAGCCGGGTTGGAATGTCGTGAACGCCAAAATCCAGTCGTATCTCCACGATATCCACTTCTTCGTCCTTCTCTGTCATCAGTAGGGCGGCGGGAATGCTATGAGTTTGTTTTGCGGATAGATCAATTTATATATGCCCAACCTCAATCTTTGGTACCGCGCGCAGGATGAACTCTTGAATTTTGTTTTATTTCTTGGTATGCGCTATGCACTTCGATCAAAGCTGGTCGGACAATCCCATTTTGATCAATGCATCTCGTGTATATTCTTATGCGATCAAATGAGGAGGTGCTATAAATGAAAGAATGTATATGGAGGTTTGCAGCCAAAACCTAATGTAAGAAGTCACATGACGATTTCATGAGATTTGTCTCGGCATTTGAAAATTTTCAAATTATGACGTCACGCAGATTGACGTGTAAATTTAACACTTACGCATACCGACGAGGACATTGGCACAGAACAAGGCGGCTGTAGTAAAGTAGCCTTCACCAGAAGATGGGCAGCATTCATCAAACATTCCGAAACAGCGGAGAAAATCAATGCAGAACTCGGTACATTCGTGAGTTTCCCGTTCGTAACCTGATCCATTTGATGACAACGTGACCATACTGCTTCTATGGCTCGAATCGGATGGCTCGTCCCCTTTGGAACTTCGAGGAGCTGAAGACATTTCTTCGGTGCCCTTAGGCTCTTTGATGATAATCTCTTTGTTGCTCGCAGTAGAATTTGTGTCATCTGTTCCGAGCTCAGTGGGCTCGCTTTGCTGTGCTTGAGCTACCTTTCGCAGTGGTGTGATCTCTGTTGGCTGTGATGAGAGCTCTGTTTCTGTAGCTGTCAAGTCTCTTTCTTGCAAACGTGTTCCCTCTTCAAGGCCCAAATCCGTGTTATTCTTGGGATCTAGACTAGTCTCTTGGGCATCTTTGGACTTTTCAGGGAGACCGTCGATATCGCGACGCAAGATCTCCAAATCTCCATCGATTCGCTCAAATCCATGCAAATCTCTCAAATCGTCTCGTGTCTGAGATTTTTTTACTGCGTTTTGGGGCATGCTTCGTGAAAAATGGGTCTCTGTGATTTTCAACGTGTCCTCAGATCAAGAGATCATGCGAGCGATGGCAACACCCATATTTCTCGCGGGATCTGTTTTTTCTGTAGTCAAGAAGTCGGCGGAGCAATCCCCTTTAGGAAGGGACGAAAAATATGGCCATCACCTTACTTCACGATACAAATACGTGACTGGAATGTGGTGATCAGTTGATCCCTGGCAAAAGTGTGAGAAGGAGAACAATACGTCTCCACTTGCTTGGATGGGAACAATACAAGACCCTCTGCATGTGGCGCTACATGTATGTGCGGGTTGAACACTTGAGGGTCATATCGCCATGCGCGATATCATATCCGCGATTTCGAGCTCTTGCTGCAACTCGTACTCCTCTAGGTCCCTCTCGAAATCGAGAACCATCTTTTCCTCGTCATGCGAAGCTTTGGGGGTATCGCATTCTAGTTTTCGTAGAACCTCCTGCTCCTCGTTAATAAGTTGGTCGTAAGTGAGTCCCTGTATCATTTGCTCGTACTCAGTCTCGTTCTTGTCACGCTCGTCGAGGTTACTCTGTGAGTCGAATTTGCGTTCTCGGAATTGTACGGCATGATGCTCCTTTAATTTCTGGCGAATATCTTCCATAGTTCCCGGCTCAATCTTATTGCGGATGTGCTTACTCGGGCTCAATCCCGGCGCGCCTGAGTTGCTTGAGCGGGAACTAGAGGCACTCTTGTGGGGATTTGACATGGGCCGATATAGTCGATCGACCCTTTGGCGCTGCTTATCGTGAACGTCATCTAACACCCCCGACGACAGGGACCGTGCCCGGGCGCATATGTGGTGATTGCTGGTATGTATTTCTCGTGGCATTTGTAGCAGGAACAACACCAAAGCAAGTAGTATCTCACTAGAGGGGAATATCGACAGTCTGCAAGTGGTGCCAATGAAACGGTGAATTTGACTTTTTCTGAGACGCGACTTTTTTTGTCAACTCTTTTTTATGAAGTCGTAAGAGACCATAATGGCAGAACTCGATGAAAGTGACTTTCCCTTGATGGATGAAATCGCCGGGGAAATACAAAACTTATCATCTTCATCTTTCTATCCTCACTTGAAAAGTCAACTCAACGGCGAGACTTTTGCTTTTAATTGCCGTGCCGTCCATCATGTGTCCGATTCCCAGTTGCTGCAATTTGTAGACCTCGTAGATGCCAATTTGCGAGAGTTTTACATCAAAACTTCGGGAAAAGACTGGAAACAATCCAAAGGCAAGGAAATGCTCGAAAACGGTTTGGTCTATACGTGGTACGAGGCGGATGATAAATCGATGGCAGCCTTCGTCTCTTACAAACTATGTTACGACGAATGCGCAGAATGCAAGGTCCTATACTTGTATGAAATCCATGTAGACCCTCGCTACCAAGGTTGTGGATTAGGCCTGAAGATCATGGGCTCATTTCACAAACTTGCCGAGCATCTACAACGGACTAAACATCCGCATTTCACAAGCTTAGGGGGCACTAGTTTAACTGTATTCCCAACGAACGTGAGAGCTTGTCAGTGGTACTTTAAACTTGGCTACACCTTTAGTGACGGTTCGCCTCGAGACAAGATTCTCCGAACTAAACGGGTTATCAAGCCCGCCTACTACATCCTTGTAAGATTTATTTGATATATTATTTACACTTCACTCAAAATGATCACTGAATAAAAACCCCGCTTCTTGCCTTTTATTGCTCCATCACGTTGATGTAACCACGGCGGGCACTTCTTTTGGCATTGCCAGGTTTGCGTGCGACATTCACATTGCTGCCTGTTAACGAAAGCAAATCATCGATACCAGCATTGGCCAAGCTAGGCTTTGTGGTCGACAGATCCAAAGACGGCTTTGTAGGGGGCACGGCACCACCTGCGCTAGGGGGAGCCCCCATATTGGCACCAGCTTGGTTTGAGGTAGGAGTTGGTAGTCCTGAAGTCGAAGGAGCACTCGGTATAGGTGCGTGACCATTGGCACCGGGTCCTGAGGAGCTCGGTCCAATATTTTGTTTCATCGATGGTGGCGGTGGTGGAGCTGCGCTCACAAGCTGTTCTTCCACAGGTTTATTCTTATCGAGCCATCTCTTGTGCTTCTCATCGTAGTAGAAAGGACTCTCGTTACCCAAGTGTGCGCGCGTGGGTTTGGGCTTGCCATCGTCTTTACCTCTCCAGCTGAACCAGCCTTTTTGCGATCCCTTTTCTGAGCCCTCATTCTTGTCGGCGCTCTTGGTCGGCACAAGCAGACTTTTGTCTTCTTTAGGGATTTCTTGAGCCAATGCAATCGGGGACACTTCCTTCTTGGGCACCGGTGGGAGATGCGCATCTTCGTCTTCGTCCTCATCCTCTTCTATTGGAACATAGTCATCAACAGTATCGTCTTGAACTTCATAATTCTGGTACATCTCCGATTGCTGGCACTGCGACAATCTCGACGAATATAAGCCACTTGGTCTTCCCATGACGGAGTTTGCTCGAGTCGTAAGCTCCGGGGATCCTGGAATGGGGAACTCTCTGAAACCATGATCAAGCTCATTCCTCATAGTCTGGTCACCAGAGTACGGGAAAGGCGGGTTCTTCGGCACGCCACGATTGAGGACAAGCGGCTCATTTCTGGACATCATGCTCTCGTCGGCGCCAACATTGTCATCATCATTGAAACTGTCATCGATATTGGAAGCCCGCACTCTCTCTCTAGAATTCGGCATCGCCCTGCTACCACGCACTGGAATGGGCATCTTGGGCGCCTCGCGATAGACTCCTTTAGTTGGAGAGGCCGACCTCGATTGCGCACGTTGGACATGCTCACGAGGGTTTTCCTTGACGAGAGACTGGTCACTGTCAAGTTTCTCCCTAGAAACTGCCATCTCGGGCGCATTGAAACCATCATACTTTGAAGACTTTTTCACCGGCCGAACTGGACTATCGCTCCCTGCCGCGGGTTTCGCACCTTCGGGAATGGCGTATTTTGATGCAGACAGTCTCCCTCCAGGTGCAAACCGACCAGGCGCAGCCCCCGAGCCATCAGCTTTTGACGAAGGGGCATAAGGGTTGGCACCGGGTGACACGCGAGATCGACCTGCCAGAGGTTTGCGAGGAGCAGCTTTGGCAAAAGATTCGTTGTCGTGCGCATATTTCGGTTCGAGCTGCTCAGTGGGAGGCTTGGGTCCCCCTTTCTCCGCAGCATTTGACTCGTTGTTATCGGCATCTTGCTGTACGGCGCCAGGAGGCATGGAAGGTTCAGGGGCGTGAGTGTTCAGAGACTCATCAACAAAACCTGGCGGCGGAGGAATCTTTAAGGCGTCATCTTTCTCGCTTTCCATCACCTCCGGCACATGGGGCTTAAAATGCTGAGGATACTCCCCCACATCTGACTCACTATGCATTGGCGAATGCTGATCATATCTGAACGCATCCGTTTCTTGATGCTCGTGGCTCAGCATCGGGCTTGGCGCCAACTCCTCTTTCTCCGGAGCAGACTCAGTATACTGAGCGGCATCACTGACAGGCAAACGAGCCGTTTCCGAATTGACCGAAGACGCGACAGTCCGAGAGCTTATTGCTGATGGGATGATTGGAGGCGCATGACCAATCGATTGCGCCGCAGCAAGAGGTGGCATAGCGCTTTCAGGTGCCAGGATCTTGGGCCCGGGTTTCGGCATCGCGGCCCTCTCCGGGCGAGTCGAGTCCTTGTCGTAAGATACTGGCTCGGCATGCACATTGACAGAACCGGTGGAGCGAGACACGGCGATGGGTGGTTGAGTCGGTTTCGCTGGCATGCCCTGGCCAGTTGGCAAATACCTACCGCTGCTTACTGAAGCTGTCGAAAGCATGCGATTGAGTTTAGGCTTAGGTCGCGGAGTTGTGGTATTTGAAGACATCTGGCCAGGCGAGATCATGCGAGCGTCGTGGGTTTCGAAATGCCTCTGCATCTGGGGAGTCCCTTTGTGATGACTAGCACCAAAGTCAAGAACGGACGCGTTCCGCAGGAGCGACGGACTAAATTTGCTGAATAGACTTGTATCAGCGGCATTGGCGTTCGGCTCGTCACCACCAATAAACTTATCCAATTGGAACCAAACAGAATTCAAATTGACCTTGCTCATCTTGCTACCTAGCCAACTCAGTTCGGTATTACCTCCTTCACTTACACGTATGGCGAGTCTTTGGAATTCAACCAACAACTGCGGGCTAACAAACGGGGAGCGCGAACCTGCTGACTTGATGCAAGCATTCACAAAGTCGCCATATCTTTGCGCGTTTTGGAACAAACCGCAATCCGCAAGCAAGCACGCGTGGCGAAGTTTAACCAGCAAGAGATGAGGTAATCCATGTGCCAGCATGGTTGAATTGGGAGCTAAGGCCAATGCATACTCGTAGACCTCGGTCTGCAAAGCCAGACCAAGAGATGCAAATGGCTCGCTCATGGTCGCGCTCTTTATCGGGCTCAAAGGAGTGGCCGTCAGCATCAAACATATATGAGCAGCATCAAGGTTGCCTCGAGCAGCCAAAAATTGTGCGAACCTGGTCAAAAACTCTCCAACGTTGGGCGAGGCTGAAATTATGACAAGAGCCGCCAACTCGCGCCAATGTAAAGCGGCATAGTCTCCTTCGCTCAGAACAGTATTCAAATCCTCCATCACACTATCGATATTGTTGGACATCAACTTGAGCAGCAAGGGCATGAAGTGATGAACCTTATTTCCAGACTTCTGGAAAGGAAAGTTGATCCTAGCATAGTCGGCAACAACACGGGCGAAAATGGCAGGCCCGCTAAAATTAGCAATCACCAATGCAAACGCCCAATCACTACGGGCAATAGCAAAATCCAACGCGCGCTCAGTCTGACCGGTCAGCACGAGTCCAAATGCAGAGTTGATCCCACTGGTGTCAAGTTTGAAAGCCTTTGCTGCAATGTTGAGGCCGGTCGATGCTTCCGGCAAAATGTCAGTCGTATAGTTCACAGAAGGGTTGAGAACTGCGCAAATATCCTTCGCATACTGCGGAGAAGCAACGTCCGCATCGTGCTTCACCAAACACTGAAGGACCTGGTCCAAAAGAATATCGTCGGGGTCGCCCTGACCTGATGCCAAACGGCCAGCCACCGATTCCTCTAACCACTTTTCAACATCCTTTTTGCGGGTCTTGGATTTGGATAAGGGACCAGGGAACGACATGAGCTTTCCTGCATGGGAAATGATTGAACTCGAGGGCCTGATACTCACCTGCGACGCCGCCAGGGGGAAGGATGACATCTTTGGGATGAGCGACACAACCTTGCTAGATGCGTTCCAATTGAAAATGGGGAACTGGCGTTGACTTAAAGCCTCTGGGTTTGAGACTCTTGGTGCCGATTGAGTCTTATGCAGAGAAACCGATTTTGTTGTCGACAAGCCTCTCGCGCGATGAGATGTGAGCAAAGGTCCAGGTCCCACTGCCAGCGATGCACTGCCTGGTCCAGAGCCAAGCGATTCGGTCGAGTTTACTGTGGGAAGAAGAGGCGCATACGGGTTGACTTCCTTGCCCTTAGCACCGACCAATGAACTAGCCCGAGAATGCTTGTGGTGGTTGATAGGTGCGTAAGGACCAGTGTTGGGTACGTAAGGGCTGGTTTGGGAACCACCAGATGTGCGCGGGTTCGACATACTCTTGCGACCGGACATACCCGACGGCTGAGGGAGCAGGCTTCCCAAAGTTTGGCGAGGAGCAAGTTGACTTGAAGAAGGCACTGCGAGCTGCTGGTTCATTGAAAGTTGTCCATATTGCTGCCCCATCGGAGGTTGAGCCATTGTAAGCACAGCAGGTTGCGCCAATGGTGACTGCCCATACTGCTGTGCCATTGGAGGCTGTCCCATTGGAGGCTGACCCATTGGAGGCTGTCCCATTGGAGGCTGTCCCATTGGAGGCTGTCCCATTGGAGGCTGTCCCATTGGAGGCTGTCCCATTTGAGGCTGTCCCATCTGCGCAAAAGAATTTTGATTGCCAATGGGAGGCAAAATCTGGCGAGGACTTTGAGGCACCATTCGACCTACTTGCGGATTGGGCAGGCTCGGAAAACTGGGAGCATACGGATTCTGAGCAGGAGGTGCAGACGGCGGATCAGGCCCACGAGGCGGTGCATACTTGCTGTTCGACACTGAAGAGCGCGCATTCGCTGGAGGTGCCTGCTGGCTGACACTTGGCAACGGCTGCGGCATGAGTCCCTGCTGCGCCTGCGACAATTGAGGTGGCGGCACCAGACCAATAGGAGTTTGGGGCATTTGCGGCGGTGCTGCTGCAGGGGTGTACGGATTCGCAGGGGGTGCTCTAGGCGCTGAAGTAACCAATGGGGGTTGAGAGAGAGCAGGCGTGACTACCGGTTGAGGCGGAACAACTGAGGCCACGCGCCGTGCCTTCTGAGTAGGAATCGGCAATGGCATTGGCAACTCCTCGTAGAATGGTTTGGTTGCAGGAGCTACGCGCGTAGACTGGCCCGGTTGGCTAGATGCGGCTGAGTTAATTGAATCGCGTCTAACACTCAGACCGGGAGCAAGTGACGGAGGTGCCTGAAGAGTCTGTGGAGCAGCGTACTTCGTGCTCTGGGTACGCTTTGCAGGCTTGACCTGCTGTGGAACGAATGAGGCTGGGAAATCGTAAATGTTGGCTGCCGGTTCAGCAGGCAATGATATCGCTGGAGCAGCTTGCTCAGATGATGCATATATATTGTGATGTGGAGCCCCTTGCGAAGGTTGATATTTGTTCCTAGCCGCTGCTTTTGCGATTGGCACCCGTTCCGGCTCTGGCGCTTGTTCAATCTGCTGGACCGGCAGGGGCATTTCATCAAGGAAATCATCATCATCCATCATCAAATCATCATCCAAGTCGAGACTCTTAAATTTATCGTCGAGACCAGATAACCGGTGGCGCATCGGCAGCCTAGTCAAGGCCTGATCGAGCTCTGTGGCTGGGAAATGCTGCTCAAATGATGTAGCTTGGCCGTGATCGCGGTCCATCAGAGACTGCTCGAAACTCATGTGGTCAAAGTTTGGATCATTCGGATAATCATTTTCAGCGTGCGTTTCCGTGATTGCATCTGACCCGCCGAATGATCGCCGCGCGGTATAGTCGGGAGATGCTCCAAGTTCTGAGAAGAAGTCGTCGACAGGGTGATGAATTTCGTGCAAGGTTGGTGACAATTGGTCCGCGGCATTCTCGGACTCCTGCTGCTCGATACCGGCGCTTTCGACATGACTGGCTTCTTCAGGGGCTTCTTTCAGACAGCCTGCAATTTCTGGGGGCGCGTGATCCGTCGAATTCTCATGATCGTGGGCAAAATCCTCCTCAAGATCCTCAACCTTATCCCAGAACGAGTTGTCCTCATGATGACTCGTAGAATTAGCTTCTTGAGTCTCGGTGACTGATCCCCGTGCCGCTTGAACATTGTCGGCAAAAATCTCGCCAAGATCATCATTCTGATTGAACGCTTGTTGATGGTCCCGAGTATCGGCAATACCTTCCTGAGTTTCGAAGCCTAAAGCGTGGTCACCGTGTTCCTCGCGCAGTTCTGGTTGTGCTACCTCGTCAGGATCATACCCCCACGACTTAGCCAGGTGGTGGTAATTTTGTCCTTGGTACTGAGCATCATCAGTGCCTTGATGAAGTTGATCGTGAGTTTCCGGGTACCCCGCTGGGGACTCTTGGTGCATCCAGTCGAAGTCATTTTCATTCTCGAAATTATCCTCGGCACCCAAATCCTGAAGGCCTCCACGCTCATCATGATGACCATCATATGAATACTGATGGTCTGGTCGATCCCCGGTGTAGTTGTATTGATCACGCGAAACAGCGTGATCGAGTTCGGCGTTCTGGTCGTGCGCATCTTGGTTGGGGTGCTCGGAGTGATCGAATTCAAGATGCTGGTCGTGCTCATTTTGGTGGTGATACTCTAATTGATCGAATTCAGATTCTCGACCATGCTCATGCTCGTCAGCAAATTCTGGATGATGAGACTCGGGTTTCTGGCCAATATCATTCTGATCAGCATATCCGGATTTATCGAATTGAAAACTCTCGCCATGTTCATTGTGGTTGGCATATTGTTGCTGATTTTGATCAAATTCGTTTTGGTACTCAAATTCCGGGAACTGAGCCTCAGTAGTTGCGCCTCGGTCATCGTAGTCGTCCTGGCCGATCTGTTTGTACGCGTTTTGAGATTCGGATTCACGCGAGTCACCCATACTAGGCTGGTCATTGTGCTGCAAGTAGTCACCATGAGCATGCTCTTGGTCTTGGCCAATCTCATGATCGAACTCAGTGTTTTGGTGATGCTGTGATGAGTGATCAGTGTCAAAAAGTGCAGATTGCGGGTCTACGACATGATCTTTTAGCTGGTGTGAATTCATCCACAGTTGATCGGCTTCTGGATCTGAAGCGTCGATCCTGGACTCAACGATTGGACTGATAACGATATCATTTGAGGGATCGTCCCATCCGAGATCCTCTTCAACATTAATTTGATCATTCCATGCGAGATTATCGGTGGAAGGAACCTTCACAGATGGGTCAGCTGAAACGGAAAGAGCTCTGTCGGCCATTGGAGGACCGAGCGACCGAATTGAGGGTGTCGAAGTCCTTCGAGACGTAACATGAGCCAGTGGAGGGGGAGGTGCAGGAAATGACTTTGAAGGGCCAGGCGCAGAGGGATCATCATTGATCTCGAATTCCCCAGCCCAAGGATCAGCCTGCCCTGAAGAAGACTCCTGGACAGGATTGACCTCGTACATCGCACGACGAGGCTGACGACGGCGAGAGGAGGTGGAAGTAGATGGTCTCATCAGATTGACAACACAAGTAGAATAAGCACCAAGGGAGACGGAAATAGTCAATCAAAAGAGTAGAGACTTGAATCTATTTTCGATGTCCAATATGAGGAGAAAACCTCAACCTTGCTTAAGACTTTCAGTTGTAACTTGGTTCCAAGCGCACTAGAATGCAGCTGCGTTGGATTTGTCGGTTCTAAGGACACCGGTAACTTTCAAGTGCTGTCCACTAAGGAAAAAAATTGTCCCGTTTGCACGCACCAGAAGATGGTAGCGACAGCATGGGCAGGGATGTGTATCGAAAGCGCGCATTGAATGGGTTGAGGACTTTACTGTATGGACTTCATGGGTCGGTTAATTATGAGCTGTCTTGGAGTTACAATATCACCACCCGAAAAGTTGGTTGGGATAAATCTGAGCAAGGCATAATGAGATATATGAATTGAAGTGGTGTTGCAAGTTGGTCATCTAATTGCAACCATTTTAATCTGATGAAGGAAAGTGTCTACTATTGTGTTGTTTCTTCATTGTGGCGGGGGTATTCAATTGCGTTGGAGAATTTTATAACGCATTGCCTGACCAAAAAGTAGCCACTCACATGTGGGACTATATACATACTGCGAGGCACACATCGCGAGGCTCGGGTTGAAAAAAAACATTGGCCGAAAATATCATAACGGTATTTTAAGCTAGTGCTATTTATATCCCAATGGGTCGTCGCAAGATTAGAATCGAACCCTTGCAGGATGAACGCAACCGCACAGTCACCTTTGTGAAGCGCAAAGCGGGTTTGTTCAAGAAGGCTCATGAGCTAGCGGTTCTTTGCCAGGTGGATCTTGCCCTCATCATCATCAATCCAGCCGCAAATAAGATTTATGAGTACTCTTCCGTCGATACTCCGGAGCTCATCGCTCATTATCAACGCGCCGTACCTCCTGGCTCAAGACCTCATGAGTCAAAGGGTCCTGAGCACTATGGAAACTATCGCAGGAAGCAATTCATAAGTGAATCGAGAGCGAAAGCAGACCACGGTTCCGACTCTGACAACAACGATTTCGACGACTCGGATCATGATGACATCACGCCCGCATCAACGCCACATTCCAAGGCCACATCCGTATCTCAGCCAATCTCCCAGCAGTCTCGACCCAGTTCTCGCGATTCTCGGAAACAATCTCGCCCTCCACCGTATCCCCTTGCAGCAACCACTAAAAATGCGCAAAAAGTTCGTGCCAGCAGCCCCGTTCCATCTCATCCATGTCGACCCGTATTGCGTGTGCAGATTCCCCAAGATGCCCAGAACTTGACTGTCCCTGCACAAGAACACCTGGACTCATCAGCGCGGACCATCACGGCGACCGCTCGATCGGACCATCCGTCCCCAAACCATCAGGGACAACTTTTAAACCCGGCCATCCCGCTCAACCAGCCCCCTGACCGGCCGCCCACGAGGCTGCGGAGTCTGACCAATGTATCTGCATTCAACAGTCAGGATTCGCGTCGCCCGAAACTTCCATTCCCATCCTCAAAGTCTCAAGTCCTGCTGCCAATAGATGGCCCCTCCCATTTAGGCCAAACGCTTGCTCATTGGCCTCCACTGGGCACGTCTCAAAATCCCCAGGCTTTTTATCCGCAGCACTCGTCGCCCACTTTCGGACATGATCTTTTGCCAACCCCAGTGCTAAATCAAGTCTTTTCGCAGTTCGAAGCAAATGCTCCTCCGCCTCAACCTTACACCGGCAACACCAACGGCACGCCAAGCGCCAAATTTAGGTCAATCTTCAATGGCACATATCCGCAGAACACTGCAGCATCAGATCAACCTGATCACCCACCTGGAACTGAGTTGAACAATGAAAATGTTCCTACTGTCCGTAGCGAGCACACTCCGATGCTGCTGGTCCCTATGAGGTATACTCAGGATGTGTTCCCGTCGCCAAGCAACTTTTACGCCCAGGACTGGACTGCAAATGGGCTGACGGGTATGACTCCAGTGCATGCAGCCAACATTCTGCTGTATTTTATGAACATGTCTACCACTCCGAACCAGGGTACTTGGACCGCTGGTCCGGGTCAACCATCGAGTGCTCTCTCACATAGTAGGGCGGCACCGCGGCCGGTGCGCACCGGTAATATCTCGCCAAATGGGTTCCCCGCTGGGTATAATCCAAACGCGAAGAGCGAGCTGCTCAATGAAGTGGTTTCAAAGCGGAGGAAACTAAAGGACGAGTCCACGGAATAAAGACCGAACACTACAAAGTATGGCGAATTGACTCGCGTGGATGAACACATATTCTCCGGCATTCCTCCGGCTCTTGACTATTTCGGACAGCATGAGCGCTTCCTCTCACTTCAAGTACACATCAACATGAATAAAACAAGAATTTAGATCAATTTACATCACCTGTTGCTACCGATAGGCGTGGCATCCATATCATTAAGGTACCATTACCTAATTTGCAGTCAGGCGTGGCGTCGACGGATCTTGACCGTCTTCAAAGTCGTGGTGCCCATGTCATAGCCCCACAAATCATACAATCTACAGACAGCTTCGACTTGCCAAGGTATCAATCAATGAGGCGCTTCATCAATTCATCTCGATTGCTCGTTTAATAAAGTATATATAGTAAGTCAAAGTAATGCCATGTCCAATGTACATGGTTTGTACACGCTTGACCCACGCACTTTCCCCACGCACTTTCCCCACGCCGACCACCGCTTTTACTCTCGACGTCACATTGTCAAACGATCACTGCCGAGGGTTTGAACCCTAATCTTCTTCGAAAAACAAAATACTAGATTCGGCAATTGTACCTATCTGGTATAACTCCTCTCTGCAATACAAAACCGCACATCTCATTCACGTGCCATCGTCGCAAATCGCTCGGGAACCTGAGTGAAAAAAATTTCGGGAGGACATTGAAACTTTCAACAGCACGGCACTCTCTCAGTATGAAGTTGAACATTTCCTACCCCGCCAACGGCACACAGAAGTGCTTTGACATCGAGGATGACCACAAGTTGCGTGTTTTCTACGAGAAGCGCATGGGCCAGGAGGTCGAGGGTGACTCTGTCGGTGACGAGTTCAAGGGCTACATTTTCAAGATCACTGGTGGTAACGACAAACAAGGTTTCCCCATGAAGCAGGGTGTTATGCACCCCACCAGAGTCAGATTGTTGTTGACCAAGGGCTCTTCTTGCTACAGACCCAGAAGAACTGGTGAGCGCAAGAGAAAGTCCGTCAGAGGTTGCATCGTCGCTCAGGACTTGTCCGTCTTGGCCCTTTCCATTGTTAAGCGGGGTGATGCCGACATTGCCGGCTTGACCGACTCTACTACTCCCAAGAGATTGGGCCCCAAGAGAGCCAACCACATTAGAAAGTTCTTTGGCTTGACCAAGGAAGATGATGTCAGACAATTCGTTGTGAGACGTGAGGTTACCAAGGGTGACAAGACCTATACCAAGGCCCCCAAGATCCAGCGCTTGGTTACTCCCCAGACTTTGCAGAGAAAGAGAGCTTTGAAGGCTACCAAGGCTAAGAACGCCCAGGCCCAGAGAGACGCCGCCGCTGAGTACGCCCAGCTTTTGGCCAAGAGATTGCACGAGCGCAAGTCTCACGACCTCCTTGTCAAGAAGAGAAGAGCTGCTTCTTTGAAGGCTTAAATATAGTAGTTTTTTTCCGTTTGAAAAGATACTGAGCAAATGTAACAAACAAATTTATCATTATATTTCTATAGTAGATTGGATTCGAGTCGAACCTTTTTTCTTTTCGAATCAATATGTGGAAAAGCTACTTATGCAGTGGAAAAGGCACCAAATGAGATGCATTTCCATTATCCGGTATCACTCTCGATCATATAGGCGGGGATCTCGATTGTGCCTTTTTCTTGATCTGCCCTTCCATATCCGGTGCTGATCTTTTCCGCACAAGTCGCTGTATATTTTCAAACACTTGTGCGGAGCTAAGACTAGAAGCGTTGGCGAAATTCTTACGCATGTAATTATCCTGTTGCTGCTGATATCGTGGATCGCGCAATAGCGTCCGCAAATGGTTGTCGAACTCCTGTTCAGGGATCTTTTCGCCAGATAAGGGACAAGTGAGAGTCTTGGTCTCGGGCGCCTTCATACGCGACAGCCCAGCTGCCTTGATTTTCATTCCCTTGCGAATTTGCGCTCCTGGTGCTGATTCGTCAATCACAGGTTGACTCTTGTTGCTTTTAGAATTTTGTTGTTTAGTGGAGTCCTCCACGGGCTCAGACTTGGGTTCTGGTTCTGCTTTGGCTCGCAATGACCGATATAGAAGATCATTTCGTAGCGTTGCAGGAGGCAATTCACGCACTTCATCGATAGCATCAAACTCGATCAGACCCACAATGGAAAATTTTTGCCAGTCTATAGATGCATATCGAAGCATTTCTTGCTCGCGATTCTTTTGTTGTTGCTTGGTAGTCGCTCGTTCTTGTCTAGCGTGAAGGGCGCGATTTCGCGCCCGCTCAAGGAGGGGTGGTTTGTTTTCGATTCGTGAGCGTATACCCTCATCATCGTCTTTCAAATATCGTAATAGGATAGAATACTGATCAATATATCGAGTGAACAAAGGATATAATGTATGCGATTTGACCGTGAATTCAAACTGGGCATGATTGCCTTGTTCCTGTTGGTGAGCCACTAGCTTTTCCAAATAATTGTGTTGCTCATTATTAGCAGCCACCGCAAGGGCTGTGGCTTTGACGATCTCCAAATCAGTCGCTGAAATTGGTGGCAATAATGTGTGGAAATGAAGAGGGGGAGGGGTTTCAACGACTTCATCCACTTCAGCTATCACTTGTGCTTTGGACCCCTCCTTATCCTCTGATTTTATTGCTTTTTCAAGACATTCCCGGTAGTACAGGTGGTGCTGGTGACCTGACTTTATGAATCCAAACGTAGGATCGCCATTTGCGCAAAGCCGATCTTCGAACGAAGGACCATGTCTCGAGACATGACCAACCGTTTTTTGAATAGCATCTTCCACGTCTTTCGGGATGAATTCGGACGTTTCAATTGGAGTTTCCTCGCAAGTCCCAACAGTGGCCTTGTCGTGCTTCTTATCACGAGCAAGAGCAGCTGCATCTGAAGATATCATGTCTACTGGTTCCTTTCACGAAGGTCCACCGTGTAACAGGTCCACCTCTGGCATTACAGGGGCATTGGCCATAGATGACAGCTCACGTGCTGAGGCAATAGTGCTTATATGCAACCTCTACGATGGCTTTGTGTCCTCATCCGTGGAACGAGCTCAGCCGATTATTGCCAACAATTTTTATTAGGAGAGGCAATGACAATAGGAATCGATCGAGGTCCGAAACAACGGAATTACCTGGACAGCAGAAGCATGTCTCATCCAGCTGATTCAGATTCTGACTCATCGAGTCCAGACTCGTTTCTTCACGGGCTAAATCAAGTGGGTAAGCTTAATCTCAATTTCAATTTGAGTTCTTACTTGAATACTGATAATTTGCCAAGTATGCCACAACTTCCCAATTTCGAGTTGGCCAAATTCCATTCATTTTCCAATGAGTTCTCAAATATCGTGGGCCAATATCTCCGAGAATCGACTTTCGATGCTCTCGATGCCGACCATGAGGTCGCGATGAACTCGGATGGCGAGTTCACTGAGTATGCGCCAGATCATCAAGCTCTGCATGACTCTTTCCTGCAGCAGGATTTGGTCAACTCTGTTAAGACGGTGGTGTCTACGCGGATGCAAATGAACAATTTTTTATCTGACTTGAAAGCGGGTTTCAATTTCGATGCTGCTATCGACCGTCTCCAGCCTTTGACGGATTTGATCAATGAAGTCATCGCCTTGCCAGTAGATGACGCTAGTGATCTAGAAGATGACGGCGTAATAGTGCCTGAACCGGCGCCAGTTCCAATCGAAGACTTGGCTACAACGACGGAGCCAATGGCAGTCGATACGATCGCAGATAGTCACCAGCCGCTCATTAATGAAATTGTCAAGCCTCAAGTCGACAACAGGCGCACTCATCGTCAATTTTTGACAGTTGCCGCGGCCGATGACAGCGGCACTCCTGCCAGTGATTTGGATACCATAGATGGGCTCTCGTTCGAAGAAGTCAAGATCCTCAGTGACTTGGACTCCATCGCCGACTTTGCGAAACAGGATTTTATGCGTCGGAAGATCCAAAAGATTCACGCATTAAAAAATGTCAATCAAGACCTGAAAAACAAACTTGTGACTAGACTCATGTTGAGCAACTACTATGCACATGCAAAGCCATCTTCGGAAACTTACCAAGAGCTGATACTGGCAGAACCGACGAGCCCTCTGGCTGATTCAATGTCCTTGCATGCACCGTCGATTAATGATTCGGTTTCGTCAGATGACGAACAAGTCATATTGACAGCTATGGATCAGATGCCGTCATGGCATGACGAATCCAATGGGATTCTCGGATGTTCCCATTACCAGAGAAATTGTAAGGTAGAGTGCGCAACGTGTTCAAAGTGGTTCCCATGTCGGTTCTGTCATGACAGTGTTGTTCGCGATCACAAAATGATACGGGCTGATATCAAGCATGTTTTGTGCATGGAATGTAACACCCCGCAAGCGCCCGAGCAGTACTGTATCAACTGTGAGACGGAGCTTGCCAATTACTTCTGTCCGAAATGCGTGCTTTACGATAATGATGTTACCAAAGATATATATCATTGCGACAAATGCGGAATATGCCGGCTAGGTATCGGGCTCGGAAAGGACTATTTCCATTGCGACGAGTGCAATAATTGCCTCTCGATTGATTTACGAGAGCGACACCGTTGTTTGAACAATACAACGCATTGCGACTGTCCTATTTGCAACGAATACTTGTTCACATCCGTGCACAAGGTCGTGTTTATGAAATGTGGACACTCGATCCACCTGCATTGCTACGATGAAATGGTCAAACACCTGTACAAATGTCCATTGTGCAAGAAAACAGTGGTCAACGTGGAGACTCAATTCCGCGTCTTGGACCAGGAAATCGAACAGTCGCCATTGCCGGCACCATACAATGGATGGCGGTGTCATATAAGCTGCAATGATTGTCTGGGGAAATCCAATGTTGCGTATCATGTGTTAGGGCTTAAATGCAAGTATTGCAAGAGTTATAACACAAATCAATTAAAGTTGACAAAGCCAGAGGAGGAGGAGAATGAGGAAACCGGACTGCCTCCTGAACTGTTCCAGCATACGATGGCATTTGACTTGGAATTGACGCAATCGGTGCAGGCACTGTTGCGAAGCAATTTCCGGATCAGTGGGCAGAATGATCAGTCACGCGATCAGGGCGATGACGAGTATGGGGCTGATGTCGAGAACGAGAACGAGAACGAGAACGACAATGAGAACAAGAACGACAACGAGAACAAGAACGAGAACGAAAACGAAACCGAGAATAACAACGAGCACGAGGGTCAAGATGACGAGGATGATGATGAGATACTTGATACGGGCTACGAGTACGATATGATTGACCTTAGTAAACTCACGGGATCGCGCAAAAATGAGGATGGGAGCACTACCAGTCTGGCGGGTGTATCCTATATTGCTTCTGTTTTCCTGAAGTTCATGAGTAGTCCAACGGCAAAGTCAACTTAGAGTAGTCTTCTAAACCATATCACAGTCTAGCCCATACATTGGTGGGGAAATCCCCGAACTTTTACCGTAAAGAGGCCAACAGTCTTTCAGAGCCGTACCCAAAACTTGACGCTCGAGGGCCCCAACCGCTGGAAAAAAGATTATTCGACCTTGTTGAGAAATCCCAGGGTACTCAACTGGTCGACGAGATTTTGCTTGGACTGCGTGAGGGTATGCTATAAGAAACCACAGAGATGAATTCCATTCGATTCTTGGCGAGCTCTCTAGATGCATTGTACTCCAAAGATAAGTCTTCTTTGGAGGAAATTCCTCTTTCCGCCGACGATATAGCCACTGGCGATTCCAAATCCGATTTCGATGATACCCTTTCTGGACTTGAACCAGAAGATGAATCGCCGATTGTTACAGAGGAACCTTCATCCACGTCGCTGGCGGCTGTGGATGATTCCAATCGATCGATTTTCTCCTCCATTCTCGAGGTTCTATATTTCGTGCCTCGCCACTGTATCGTGCGCCCCCTCCTAATCCTTTGGCTCGTGATTACTTATCCAATCACATATACACTTGAACAGCTTGGTATATCTCACACAAGTACTAAAGCTATCGATGGATACGATCAAGGTGCGTCATTCGATTCGGAACTGCATCAGTCGCTGTTCGAGATCGATGAAAAGACCTCGTTATTTGATCGCCCCGAAAAAAGTGACGAGTACGATGACAAGCCTAATGATTTTGACAAGACATCATCCAATATAGGAGATTCTACCGCTGCCCTCAAACAAGAAAGCATTATTTCGAATGATATCAAGTCTCCCACCACATGCGGCAAATACATTATTCCTCCGCCACAAAGACTTTATCCCTTGTCACGCAATCCCAATAAAATAAAACGAAAGAAAACGCTTATTCTTGATCTCGATGAAACTCTCATCCATTCGTTACTGCGAGGATCACCGGGACTGCTCAGATCCTCTTCAGGATCACAGCCGCGCACGATCGAGATTCGTCTCAACAATCTATCATGTCTCTACTATGTGCACAAGCGACCTTTCTGCGACTTTTTCCTCCGGGAGGCTAGTAAATGGTTCGATTTGCAAATATTCACTGCTAGCGTCAAAGAATATGCTGACCCTATAGTCGACTGGCTTGAAAATGACTTGATAGATCATCGTGCTCCGGGCCTTAACGGCATGAGCGACCCACTTTTGAGAGCAGGAGGCCGGTCTGCAGCACCGCGCCTCTTCTCTCGTCGGTATTACCGACATGACTGTACTCTAAAAGAGAACGTCGGCTATATCAAAGACTTGTCGCGATTTTTCCCCAAAGAAGACGAATTGAAAAACGTCGTGATACTCGATAACTCGCCTGTGAGCTATGCCCTTCATGGCAACAATGGCATTCTTATTGAAGGATGGATCAACGATCACGGCGACCGCGAGCTTCTCAATTTGTTGCCTTTATTGCATAGTTTGAGTTTATGCATCGATGTACGATATATCCTTGGTTTGAAAGAAGGAGAAAAGATATTCGATAATGATTAACCGATCACTTGAAGGGGTCGATGCAAAGCATAGCGGCAATTACATGGACGATGAAAAACTGATCGATTCAAATCGATCTTTTTGCAGTCACAGAGTGAGATAATTTCACACAAGAATGAATCATCAATCGTATAAACATCAAATTTAGTGGGATAGCCCGATCTGGAGGCGTCTCATTCAATGTATTTGCCGATTGTATTATCGCATCCTCTGAGATCCGAGTACTTGCTACTAGCGTGAAGCTCCGAAAAAAGGCTTCATTTTTTTTTGCAGCAAATGCTCGGTAACGGCGAAAGAGCCGATTTCGATGTCACACAGTGTGTACCACTTTCGGAACGCAGCATTGATTTATATCACGAATCGCTTGTTTGGATCATTCTTCCGCTTCACTGCGAATTTCATTGAAGTCACTTGATTCGTTTGCTTCTTGATCGGGCTGATCCATGACGCGTCATAAGATTTCGAGATACCTAGGTTGGCAGTCTTCAGAATTCGCCGACGCACAAGTCTTTATAACTTCCATCATGTTAAGCATTCTATGTATACTGTTTGATGCCTGTAGGCCAATCACTCGAAGACTCGGTCTAATTCCTGTAAGGAGTGCGTATGACGATGTTTTCGCAGCCATTGTTATGTGGACGTGATTCACGTGTACCACCAAGGCACCGAAGAAACTTTCCCATGTACATACTGTTCATGTCCAATGTTTTCAAGTCGATGATTCTAAGTCAATTTCCCTGAGTCAATGCAATCTTGATCGAAATAATCTCGTGGGGCTTCACCCATTTTTCTCATATGTTCCGTATAAATAGCGTGACCAACTTGAATCCAAAGAATTTACTCAGAAAAGATGATTTTGTTTCGGCAGTTCAGGGGCTCTCTCAGAGCTTCATGATTCCATTGTTGTAGAGCTGATAGATTCACCTCATAGTCACTGTCACATCACTCAAACAACTTCACTTCAAAGAAATATTGAAAAATCGACATACCTCTCACCAATACTCATCACGTGAGAGGGGGCACTGCCATTTACCCAGTTGGGCAGGCACTTTCACATGCCTTTCCACCCTTGATCCGAATGTCTTCGATATCAACCTTACTTGAGCAATTGCCATCCAATGATCTGAGATTATGGACCGAAATTGGAACTGAACTACGCCTGGAACAAGTCCGATTCTCTGCAGAGGTCAACACTCACACCCCCGATATTATTGAGTGTGCCTGTTCTGCAATCTTAGAGGCTGGCGATACGCCCCTCATGGTGGTTCGAGCTTTAGTCAATTTGGTCGCCGATAATGACTTGAGTCGTAGTTTCTTGACGCTGGATCAAAACAGTTCGTGTATTACCCTATGGAGCAGACTCTCGCAAATGCTCTGTGGATCTGATGTAGCTCCAGATTCTGGTGGTGACCCTGCTTCCGACTCCGCCAAATTATCCGCCACCATCATTGTTCTCATTCTCCAATTCTTCACATTCACTGAAAATGTCAAGCATCACCGAGAGCATTTCATGGCCGTGAACGTTTTACCATCGATCGCAGTCCATGTCTCTGCGAATCTTTCCGAGGAGGGCGCAGAGCTTTTGAACCATTTTCTCGACAATCCCGGATCTGCCCTTACCCCAGAAAATGTCGGTGGTCAGCATGTGATGGAGAGAATAATCAGGACGTGCATTGACGCAATCAACTCTGTGCTTAGGAGTCTGTCAATCGATGACGATGCTGATGAATTGGTCCTGACATTTGCCACACTAATCTACAATCTTTCGGGACTTTTGCGAGAGGTACCGCCACAAATCGCTGAATGGCTCACAAGAATTAACGTGGCGATCACTTCCGTGCCGGTCTCGTTGGAAAACTCGATCCGCATAAAGCGCAACTTCTTCGCCACCATCGGAATTTTGTCATCCCTTATTAACGTTGCCACTCTCGATTTCAATTCCTTTGCTAGAATTGTCGACGCTGCTATTGTTAATATTTATCAACCGCATGACATGTACGTTTTTTCAGGCGCGTGTGCAACTATAGGCAATTGCGTCACGTCGACTGAAACGCATTCTATTGTCAAAGTTCGGATTGAGGCTGCTCACCCCCTTCGAGATTTTTTGACAACATTCTTTGATCGCGTCCGCATCGACGACCCAGTACAGCTACAATCTATACATGCGATTAATAACTTGGTCGATAGCGAAATTGCGCCTCTTATTATGGACCATGCCGCCGAGCTCCTTGAGAAATTCGTAAAGCCAGCAATCGATAACCAATCGCTTTACCCCGACCCCGCTCGGTTTGTTTTCCAATTGGCCCGCAAGATCTTACGTGTCCATTTTATACCGAGCAAAAACATGTCCAATATAATGGATTACAGACCTTTGTGGAGCATGCTAGTAAATGACGGGCAATCCAATCAGTCATCACATCTAGTGGGGCTTCTTGTGCTCCAAGCTTATGTGAACTCAGAGCATGTGAGCGAAATATTTCCTGACGACGCGCAATTTTTCGCGGCCTTGATTGAAAATGGGGTGAACCTTCCGCAGGGGGCGTTGTCTATAGACGCGGCCCTTGAAAGTTTAAAATCTGTGGGAATGTTGATGCACGTGCTTTCAAGCAAGGGGGGTTGGCAATGGTTGGTGCCACGTGTTTATGACAACCATACCATTCTCGTCAACAAGGTTGTTGTCCCGTTAAACAAGCTATTGAATGAGGCAATTTTGTCCGGACTTTCCGAAAATCAAGTGTTTGTAAATAACACACTGTTCGTGGCTGCTACTGTTGTCAAGCTTTGCGATCAATGGCTTTTATCTGGTGAGGATGATAATGCATTCAATTTCACTCAAATAAACGAGACGAAAAATGTGGCCATTGAAATTGCCAGATCTCTACTGACAAAGAACCATTGAAATTTGCAGTTTTCGAGTGATTGTTAAAATGCATCGTGCCTCAAATCGCAATCTCAATGCAACCATCTACTGACAACCAATCACGACTACATTGTTGAGGAATATTTGATTTTGTGTAACAGCTGCAATTGCAAATGCCTTCCAATGGGAATGAATTCACCTGTTATTGTTGCTTTTTCATGGATGGCAGCCTTGCTGGCGATCCGCCGAGAGTTTCTCTAGGATTATGCGTTTCAACTGTTGAGTGCCGTAATCTTGGCAAGTTCAGATTTCGATATCGTATCGGCTTTCATCTTTTTTTTCGCGCCCTGATCCGAGTCAAAGATAAGAATTACCGGCTTTTAATTAAGGCACGTTTTCCCCTTCATCGGTCGATTTGAGTCACCCAAATTTGAAAAAAGGACTCGAGAATGGGCGGCGCGGCCGCTTCCTATTTGTCTGAAGATTATTTAATCTGAGCCGAAGTTCATCCTCAAGGATTCTTCAATATCATGGGATGTACACTCCCTCTCTTCATACAAGTTTTTTTCGCCGGCCTGTCATTCGAGTTCCATCTCAAAAGATAACATTCCTGCATCGATTCCAGTGACGAAGAGACGATTGCGGGGTTTGGAACCCGCTCCGCAATTCGCCCGCTCGACTACTTAATTGAAAAATTTCAGTTCTTGGTCAGATTTTTCGTTGAATCCATCTCTGACTCTTTTTTTTTGCACTCTTATTCCAATCATGTCCGTTCCAAGTGCCTTTCTGAATGTCCCCGCTGCTACCCCTGACGCTATCGTGAAACTCATGCAACAATGCATTTTGGATCCGTGTCCTGACAAAATCGATCTTTCGGTCGGTGTATACAAGGCGGAAGATGGGTCGCTGTTTGTCATGCCCTCTGTTCAAGAGTCAAAGCAAAAGTTGGCCCTTAGTGTTGAAGGCCACGATTACACAAACATGCAAGGTATTCCCGCCTTTAGGGAAGCCGCTCAAGAGGTCATTTTCGGTAAGGACCTCCAGTCGTCTCTTAACATTGCCTCGTTGCAGACCGTCTCCGGCACTGGCTCGATCCATATGGGTCTTGTGTTTTTGAAAAGCTTGGGCTTCTCCGATATCTACATTGGTACTCCGGCATGGGGCAACTACGAGCCCATGGCCGAATATGCAGGTTTCACCATCCACAGATACCAGCACTTTGATCCCGAGACTCGCGCACTTGACTATGCTGCTTTGATCAATGCATTAGAGTCTGCAGCAGAGAAATCGGTGTTCATCCTCCAAGCATGCTGTCATAACCCCACGGGTGTGGATTTGACTCAAGACCAATGGAAGGCAGTGGCCGAGATTATGAAACGCCGCAACTTGTTCCCCTTCATGGACATTGCTTACCAAGGTTTCGCATCGGGATGTATGGACACCGATGCTTGGCCAATTCGTTACTTTTGTGAACAGGGCTTGGAGCTTGTTGTTGCTCAATCCTTCTCGAAAAATATGGGCTTATACAGTGAGCGTACAGGCTGCTTGCATGTTGTTGTTAACGACGCTAAATACGTCACGTCAGTCGAAGGCCAGTTGGTATCCTTCTTTAGAGTAGAGTGTTCCTTCGCGCCTGCATTCGGTGCAAGAGTCGCGGTTGGCATTATCCTGGACCCTGTTCTCAAACTGAAGTGGGACCAGGATGTGCGTGACGTCCGCACAAGATTGGCAGCTATCCGTCAAGAGATCAATACTCGTCTCACAGCCTTGGGCACTCCCGGCGATTGGCTGCTGGTCTTCAAACTGAACGGTATGTTTTGGTACTCCACCTTAACCGCCGAGCAAAGCACTGCTCTCAAAAATGACTTCCACATCTACACCTTAGGTCCTCGTGTCAATGTTGCTGGTTTGAACCGCAACAATGTCGAATACTTTTGCAAGGCTGTTGATACTGTTGTCAGAGCCT
>JAKTTQ010000025.1:0-42105 GCA_030581555.1 [Candida] argentea
GTTCCCTCCCCCTCCCCATTATTTGCCACCCTGTCCTTTTTTTTCCGCTAGCCTTTCTCTGATTGGCTCCTTTGGCGTTTCTGGATCCTGCACGACATTCCCCTTTTTTCTCATCCTCGAGTCACGCCTTCACTGACGTTGATTCCCCACCAGTTCAAAAACCCGAATCTTTTTATTTTAATTCGCTGACGTCATGGCTCTGTGCTCACGTGCATTCCCCATGAAACGCTCAAGCGTTTCGCAACCCCTGTTTGGTAAGCGTCGCAGAACTACTCCCTCGGTGCTGCCGAGTCTTTACCATCGCGGCTCTTGTTCTTCTTCTGAAGATGATTCCTCCGATATCGATGATCAAACTGAATACAATCTTCAACAGGCTCGTGCTAAGCGCCGCGCTTCTACCCGCAAACTGTTTGTCGCGGGCAATTCCGAATTGACTAAAGCATGTTCTCTCTATTCCGATGATGACGACTGCGACAGCTCAAGATTGTGCTCTTTGAGCCTACACTCCTCCCCACGAACTCCCTTCATTTCAAGTGTCGCAAGTACTGGTACTGGCACCAAGCCTGCGGCCCCGCAATCCATGCCCCGCAAATCCCTTCCCTTAGATGTATTTCCCCCGGCGGTCTCTGCTCCCCCGTCGTCTCCCATTCCGAGAAAATATGAGCTTGCATCCCAATATTCTCCACTGGTTTACTCCTGTGCTTCCGGTCCTTCGTCGCCTCCCGTCTCTCGCAATTCCGATTTACAAGCCCGAATGCGCTGCTTTGAATATCTTGTTGGCTCCATCGATGAAGCCTGGGCTCGTTATTGCAATGCCACCACAAACATGGAGGATCAAGTATATGGCTATGATGTTCCTACAGGTGTAGCCAGTGATGACGAGGACGAGGACAAGGACGAAGACGATGATGACGAAGACGCTTATTTAAGTGGTTCCAGTAATGGTACAGAGTTGACTGATTACGATACGGAAATCGAGCATCCGCACAAGCGTACCGTGCTGGCACACATGTCTCGTCCTCGTCTTCTGCTGTCTGGTTCATTGTTTCTGAATGCCGATGATTTGGCAACGCCCTCAGGCCAGCTACTGGCTCTCAAGGACCGCCTCACCAAAGCAAAGTACTTTTTACAGGACTTGGTCGATTCTGATCACGCCGTAGACATTGCCTGCTTTTGGAAGCGATGGGATATGATCAAGTATGCGACTATCGAATTGGTCGAAGACGATGATGATGACGAGGTAATTGAATCCACCATTGATGACCTTGAAAAGGGCCGCGTGAATTCAAACTGAGACTGGAAGCTGATATTGACATTGACATGAATCTACGAGGTTTTCAATTCTCGCGCATGCAAATGTTGTTTTTCCTCCCTTGTCTGGGATTATTAGTTGTTGAGTCCGGTTGGGTCCCTTGTCACTGTTGGCGTCGCTTTGTGTTGAGTGATATTTATTTTGCAAAAATTAATAGCGTTTGTCCCATGAATCAATTTATTGTACTATTTTCCTGTAATGTAGCTTCAACCTGAATGGAATGACGACTGCAACATAACAGAATCAAATCTGCTTTGTTTTCACGATTTCACCCCGCGGGAATGTGTAATGCGTGTCCCAAAAAAAATCCAAAAGCTATTTTTCGTCGGCAGCCCCCTCGAGCGCACCTAATACCTGACTCGATTCAACGATTATGCGCTTCATTTCCTCCATTGCTGCTTTCACTTTCATCGCCAGCATTGTCAGTGCTGCTGACCCCGAATTGAAAATTGGTACGTTCCTTTCGCTGATTTGCTAATCTTTTAAATTCATACTAATCCCCTGCCCCCTCCCACAGATGTGACAAAGGCAATTCCGGAGGCTCAATGCACTCGCAAGACCAAAAGCGGTGACGAAATCGCCGTCAACTACAGAGGTACCTTGGAAGACGGATCTGAGTTCGATAACTCTTACTCGAGAGGCAAACCCATTTCCTTTACATTAGGAGTCGGTCAAGTCATTGAAGGCTGGGATAAAGGCTTGCTCGACATGTGTATTGGAGAAAAGAGAATTTTGCACATCCCTTATCACATGGCTTATGGGGAGAGAGGCGCTGGTGGTGTGATTCCTCCCAAATCTAACTTGAGTATGTATTATGCTGCTACAAGCATTTACAAAACAACCCGTTACTAACTAATTATAGTCTTTGATACCGAATTAGTCAGTATTGACGGCAAGCTGGACGGTGCGGGACGTACCAAGGATGAGTTCTAAGGGGGTTTGAGGTTTATATATAAGGTCAGAGTGCCCCAGTGCTCTCAGTGTAGTATTTGTGATAATTTTAATGTCAACTGAGTGTAGTACGCAATGGGATTCGTCAAAGCATTGCTGGCTTTTGCTTTTGCTGGCCATTCCGTGCACATACTCTCCCCCTTAGCCATGTGCGGTTGAGCTATCTTATGTTGAAAGATGACTCTGGCAAAATTCATATTATCAACGATCGCCAATGAACAAGACAAAATTGCATCCTTAATATGTGGAAACCAGCCTTGCAAAAGTTCATGGACTCGCCCTCCAACTTCTCGGTATTGTTCGAAAGTGGTGCAAAGAATTCAATTCGGGTGCCAAGATCCTTGGCTATCCTTGACTCGTCGTTCAATCCTCCCCATGCTGGTCACTATTCACTCATAACCGAGTCATCACCATCGACCATCGACTCTCATGTCGTATTACTCTTATCTATTAGCAACGCTGATAAAGGCCATCCTGATCTCGTTTCGCTTTCTAACAGAATACACATGATGACCTTATTAGCGAATTGCATCGCCCGAGACCATCCAGCGGCTTTGATCCTGGTGGCTACAACCAAGCATGCAATGTTTGTTCATAAGGCCATGGAAATATATGAAACATACAACTGTCGAGCAAGCTTCTTGATGGGCTTTGACACCTTGATTAGAATGCTCGATCCGAAATACTACGCTCCCCAATCTCTTGCAGAAGCAGTTGGTCCCTTTTTCAATATCGCAGACCTTTTTGTACTCACCAGAGATGAAGAGGGCCATTCCGCTCAAAATCAACAGAAATGGGTCCGTGATATATCTGATGGCACGAATGCTAATGTTCCTCTGCTGTGGGCACAACACATACATTTGAAGGAACCGCACGGACAGTTTAGTTCGGTCAGTTCCTCTCAAATCCGCAAGGACATTATGCTGGGCGATCCCTCGTGGCGCCACAACGTCATTCCTGAAATCCAGACGTTCATCGATGCTGAAAAGCTCTACAGAAATGAATAGTCAACACGATACAATAATCTTGTCTTGTCTGCTTCTCAAGACTCTTTTTCTAGCTTGAATCCCCTATCTACATGTGCAAGTCTACACTGCTAGCATCACCAAGCCAATCTTGACGACCCAAATTAAAATCTCACTTGAGATCCTCAGACCAGCAGACGTTTCCTTGTGTTCGTCTGTCACCATGGCATCGGCGCCATACTCTTCATCTCCAGCTGTTAACAAGAGATTGAGCAGCTCGCCCGAAAGAGGCATGGAATTGTGGACGACGCTCTGATTCTCGGAATTGATGCAAACAATTTTCCCACCACGAATAACCTTTGCGATTTCCAGCCTCGTCCATCTAGTACAGTCGAATGAGCTGGACAATGATTTGATCTTGGCGCTTCCCTTAACCAATTTGAGCAGTTTGAAACTGGTCTCCTTGATGTTTCCAATCATTTCAATGGCGCCGCCAATAATAGAAAGGTTGGGGAAAAAGTTTATACGCTCAATCTTTGTATTGTTCACCAACATGAGCCCGCCGCCAATCTCAGTAAGAGCCGGGAACTCGACTTGAGAAAGCCGCTCGTTCTTCAAAAGGCTCAATGTTCCGCCCACCGTTTGAAGTTTCGGCAATTTCAAACTGGAAAAGTAATTGTTCGCCAAGCTCGCAGAATTCTGGATCTCTTCCAACAGATTCAATTGAATGCCCAACACCTCATGAATACTCACATTCTTTGCACTCTTCAAGTATGGCAAATCCAATACCACTTCGGCTGAGTTGGCAGAAATGTGGAGACGCTCGGTAATATGCTTGACGTTGCACACGATCGTATCGAGGAACCGATTGTTACTAATGTCCAAAATCTCCAATGTCTCTGCCACGAAACCAGCGAACCCGGCTAGAGAAGTGTCCGATACAGTAATGCTTTCCATGTCTTGAATATCATTATTAAAGTTCACATTGCTCAAGATTGGCAATACCTTCCATAGAAGTATTTTCACCGATTTCAATTCGGGTAACAGAACGAGCGACAAGGATGTCAATTCCGAAAGGTGGAACGCCTCGGTGATTCGGGCAAGCTTTAAGGCCTCGATTTTAACAACTAATGGTGATTTGGTGACAAACAAACTCCCCGAAAGTACCTCGAGGTTGTTGAATGTGACAATGGGCTCCTTATAATCAGTGATTCGGATATTCCCAGTCACGATTGTACACTCTTGCAATGCGGCCAAATCCTCGGAACTTCTTATCTCATAGTCTTGTTTGCAAACTGTGGGGACTCGTGTCAGATAGTTTCCGAGCGGAGGCATAGGTTCAGACTCTGACTTCACCTCAGCCTCGACTTTTCGCTCAGACACATCATTCTGATTCACCTCATTTTTGGGCTCTGAACCCAAGTCGGCTCTCGCCTCTTGCTGGTGGTCTCCATCGTTATTGTGTTGCGCATTGGCGTTCTGTGTCGCAGAGACCTCTGATTCGTCGACAACTTGTTCGACGCGCCTTCGCTCTGAGAACTGGGCGAACATCGGGGCAGGCGCAAGAGCAGTCGCCGCATCTCTTTTGAAAACACTGGCTCCTGCTGGCAATTGGTAGGACATGGCGTCAATCAATAACGCATGGGCGACAAATATCAACACGGCAACGGTATGTATTGTCATGGCGGGCATGTCACTCTGAAAACAGTCTTGTTGACTCTCTGGAAGAAAGTCGCCCAGATAAATATTCGTAGCATGACATTTCCATCCGCTGTAATACACAAATTATGCTCGGCGGACCCTTCTCGTAATGGATCAGATCCATAGTGACCAGAATATCAGAGAAAGATTGGCGTAACTCCAACATCAGGAGATCTCTAGACTTGCAGGTAAGGGCAAGCGTGATGAATAAAATCGGTTCTATTGTGAGCTGACCACATTTGCCACGACCTGCTATGATCGCCACGGGATCGCGAACTATGTCACTTGAATCGACCCTTGGTGTGGCATCCATTGTATGAGCAGATCAATTCGCTTCATTTGAATCTTCCTTATCAGATATGATTCGTAAAAGTGTCAATTGGTCGAGACAATGCAAACTGAAGGTATATCCATTTGTCGAGTCCAACATTATAAATTTACTGATTTTACCACAACTAAACGACTTTGAGAGAACACTTTTCATGTGAAAGCGCAACAAAAGCCAGGAAATTTACCATCTATGAATTTCTTCCTGAACTGTGCCAGCGTTCCAATTCATTAAACTATATACTTTACTGACTGGGTATTGTCGCAAAAAAAATCCACAAATTTGAGTGTTCACACTCCTGAGAGTTACACTCAGCTATTTTTATAGGGCGATTTTTGAGATTGAGCCTCACAGGGATCTCGTTCCTCTTTATTGCCACCATCAAAGACCAATACATCGTGTTTGTAGCCATATTCGTGTCAGTCGTAAGAAAACCCTTGCCGCAATAAAACTCCAAACATCCTATCCGCATTATTTTATCTACAACTGACCTGCACACTCATTTTATCGACGATTGGAGATTGCAATTGTATAGCTTCAAGGACTTTCAAATCGAGTGATCGCTTTTAACCATGGCATACTCCGGGTCTCTAGTTGTCGCGGCCGCGATAACGGTCGGTGGATACATGCTTTTCAATAATGTTGGAGAATCTTTCAACGTGGGCAAATTCCTCGAGGAAACTTCCCCTTACATGTGGGCCAACTTGGGAATTGCCTCATGCATTGGTCTTTCAGTTGTGGGAGCTGCTTGGGGTATTTTCATTACTGGTTCTTCGATTCTCGGTGCGGGTGTAAAGGCACCCCGAATCACTACCAAAAATTTGATTTCCATCATCTTTTGTGAAGTTGTTGCCATCTATGGCTTGATCATGGCCATTGTATTTTCGTCAAAATTGAATAGCGTCCCTGCCACCGCGTTATACACCAAAGAGAATTTCTACACTGGATACTCTCTATTCTGGGCTGGAATAACCGTCGGCGCTTCCAATTTGATATGTGGTATTGCAGTGGGAATCACGGGCCTGACAGCTGCCATCGCTGATGCATCTGACCCGTCCTTGTTTGTCAAGATCCTTGTGATTGAGATTTTCGGCTCAGTATTGGGCTTGTTCGGCTTGATTGTTGGCTTGCTAATGGCCGGTAAAGCCCAGGAATTCCATTAGACTAGACTTCAAAACTGTTCTTATTGCAACCTTTGAACCGGATGTTCATTCTGCACATTAGGGAAATGATCGGATTCAAAACTCACTGATGCTAGTTGCAAGTTGCTTATATACTTTAACATTACACATCGACCTCGACGTAATCCGGATTCTTTTTCAATATCACCACACCTTCTAACGCATTGCTGGTCGTGATCCATTCATCCATATTCTCCAACTCAGCTCGCTCTCCAAAATTGAGAAGAACCGGGGTCAGCTGGGTTACCCATCCAGTAATGGTTTTGGGCTTTCCAGCTTGTCCCACAACATCAACGGCCTGGCCTACACGGACATTCACCTTGACGGGCTGTAACTGTTCATCAACCGTGACCAACATGCGGGGCTTGATTGCTGGTGTTAGGTGATAAAGGAGCTGCTGGACGACGTGGGAGGTTGCATCGCTCAAAATGAAATCCCTGGGGTTCAATAACGAAAAAGAGAGCGTCAACAACAGCGCCAAGGAGACCTTGGACAAAACAGTGCGCTCACTGTTGAATGGCAGCATTGTGAGAGTCCCCTTTCCAAGATGTAACATTCCTTGAGCCACGCGCACCATGAACAAGGTATCGGGCAGCTTGATATAATACGAGGCCAATTGGCGCAATAACTGGGCAAGACGGGCATTGTTCGTGCCTGCACCCACGAGGCCCATAGCGTAAATGGCGTTTTGTGCTACTTCCAAGTCGGGGTCGTGGGAGTATCGTGACAATGTGTCAAAAACCTTCATTTGAGGGTTAGAAGCTGAGACTAAGCCCATGGCAAGCGGTACAGCCCTCCGCACCGTGGCATTACCATAGTGCATGAAATGAGAAAAGTGACGCAATGCCATATCCAGACCAATATCTTCTCCCATAGCGATGACAGCCACACCCAAAACAGAGATACCCTGAGCCAAAGTTTCACCATCGTCATCTTCGTCATCGGTATAGCTCATGGATTCCAATTCATCTCCCTCCACCGAGACCTCTTCCAGGTGGGTGGCGACCGCTGAGCCTTCCACGTCGACATGAGCGGCCGATGCTGCCACCACGCGGTTTGCAGCAGCCTCCATATCAACATCACTCGGTACGCCAAGTCCATGTTCGGCCGCACGCTCGGCCTTGCGCTGGCTCTTGGCAGCCTCTTCGTCTTCTTCACTAAGTTCCAACTTTTTCTCTTCCGATACGGTATCCTGCTTGGGCCGCGCCGACACGAGTGCAAGCAAGCGCTGGAGCTGCAAAACATTGCCGGTACCAGCGTTGGCGCAGATGGTGACCGACACTCTCATTTCGTTGCTGATATGTTCTATAGCATCTGTGGCCGATAAGACATCCTCGGCTTCTTCGCCCTTGCCCATGTATATCAAGCCCAATCCCAAAGCGAGGAATTTCGCAAACTTGTCCATCACTTGAGCGTGGGTGCGTTCCATGGCCACTTGTATGATTGTCTGTGTGATCTCGCCGTTGGCAGTGCCGACAAACACATGGCCCAAAGCCAAAGCGGCAAGAGCCGAAATCTCAATGTGCAAATCAGTATCGGCAACCAAGGGCAACAACAAATTCAAGACTTCTTCATTGTTGGTACCGGCGAAAGCTATTCCCAAGGCAAGAATTGCCAGCGATTGCAAGAGCTTGTCTGGGTTTTCGACATACTCTTGCAATAAAGCCAAAGATGCGTCCATGTCGGAGTGCACGTTTGCAGTGACAACTCCCATACCCAAAATAGCACCGGCCTTGACGTCGTTCTCGGTCAGGTAAGTGTACTTATCCAAAACCTCCAATCCATGATCGACATTCCACATATGGATGACAGCCAAGGACGCTGTAGTCAGAACGATTCCCGGCCCTTTTGTTTTGTAGATCCACAGCTTATTATCCTGCTCGGTCTGTACCAATTTGTCGGACCCGAAACCATAGTTGACGAAGGCGTTGACAAAGGCAGCCGCCAAATTTTGCTTTGCTGAATCGATCAGACCCGATGTGCCCAAGCCGAACCTTGTGTTTTCCAAATGCAGCTTATATATATCCTCAGGCACTTTGGGCTCCAATAAATTGAGCTCCTTGACGAGGTAACTATAGTATTGCGGCAACTTGGCGTTTGAAATGATGTCTTGGATTTCGACCAGAGCATTTTCGAGCTTGAATCCCGGATAGTGTTGGGATAATATGAAAGCCAACTGCTGCTGAGTCAGAGGGTTTGACGCCTTCTCAAACACGCCTTCGATCAAAGAGGTGTCGTCGATTTTGAGAGCTAGAATCAATGCCGGGGCCAAGTCGTCTTGAGCCATGTAGATTTGATAAGCACAGTCCAAAAAGATCATGTTATCGGGAGGAGCTAAAAAGGGAACACAACCAATCATATATTGACACACGCGAGCGTAATTTGACTTGTCAACGAGACCAGGCAAAGCATCTACAGCCTCAACCTCCAAAAGGAGGTCCACGGCATCAGCTTCGGCATGATTTGTCATGAAGAAACTGGCAATTCTGCGGGCCAATTGAAGTATTTGAGCCTCCTCGTCAGGAAACGACAGGAACCCCTCGCCAATTTCCATAGCTAAATGGCGCAAGTATTCATGGCCCCAATCCTCTAAAGCATGGGACTGAGACCGCAATCGGTAGCGAAGGGACTCGAACTTGCCATCATCAGAATAGGTCATGGCCAAGACGGAGATGATATCGGCCATAGCATCAACTGCGGGTTGATCTTTCAAACTGCCCTCCCAAACAGCATATATGGTGGTCAAATCGGAGAAGTGTGGTCTCAAGAATTTGAGAGGTTTTGGAACCGCAGTCATAGAAGCAGTGCTTTCTCTGATGAGAGTCTTGAGACGTGAAAGATCGTTGATGAATGACGAAGACGCTTCAGCGACAGGAACCTTAATTTTGTCCACCAAGGAGTCTAATTCTTCCTTCAATTGCTGGTCCTCTTCAGATAACTCTTCTTCCTTCTGCGCCTTCACAGGTTTCGCAGCCTGCTCCTTGACAGGATCATTCTCGCTTTCTGAAACCGGCGACATGATGTGAGGGAGAACTTTGTGGTAAAGCAGGTGAAATCGTAAGAAGTGTCGACGGCAATTTTAAATGCAGGCTGGTCTGAATTCCCCATAGTAGAGGAAATATTATATCTCGATATAGGGTGAATCTAGTATACTGAGATCGACACGTGACCCCAATCTCACAAATAGCGCGTTTCTCCCGGAACCTCTACTGATCATGTATGGAGCGCATATTCTATTCGGCAGGTATACAGGATGAGATTCTGGGACATCCTATATACATATTCGACACAACGTATCTTCCACATCAAGAGGAGATCGATTATGACGATCTTGTTGCGGTCTTGACAGATTCGCTTCCGCGGTCTCCCTATGTTGTCGTCATGTTTAGCGGTGGATTGAACAGGATCGGCTGGATCTGGGGAGTCAAGTTTGTGCGATCCTTCTTGGTCGATGAATTTCACGTCCGCAACTTATCACGTCTTTACACAGTTCACGAACTGTGGTACTTGAAGTCAATCACACGATTCTTTTCCAACATCAATTCTACAAAGGCAAGCTTGGGTGCCCTAAATCGATTGGTGGATGTGTTCTCCTCTCCGAAATCAACTATTTTGACGAGATGCTCTAGTATTGCGGAACTATCCAATTATATGCCAGTGTCCAAATTGAAGATATCTCTCAATGTTTATAAGTATGATGCTGAACTCGGATCCTCGCAATGGGCAATGCGGATTGTGCCTCTTGTCAATCCCTTGACTACATTTGACCCCATAAATTGTGCTCGATTCTACAACCATTATTATAACTTATTCAGCATCATCAGCATATATGGCCCCCGCGCAAAGGCCATATTCCTCAAGCCCGGTAATAAATTGTGCACCGACATTTTGTATGACTGCATCAATCGCAACCAGCTCATCTGGATCAACGACTGGGACTTATACTGCATCAGTGGAGCATTCAAGCGTATACTACAAAATATGCCATTTCCCTTGGTAGATCACCACAACATTGGCTTGCCTATGCAAGATACGTTGGAGTATACGCAAAGGAGTTTCGACAGGTTGATTGCACTACATAACTCTGAGGGTCATACTGGTTATGCACAGGTCCTACTACAACTATGCGATGTGGGCCATAGCATTTCGGAGCGATCAGAGATTACCCTGCACACACCCTCCACCATAGCCAAAAGCCTAGCTCACTGTGTTAGCCAGCAGCCGCTCTCGTCACAAATCAAGGGTCCTGTCCAGATCGTGACACGACTTTTGACGAATTTGATTTCCCAATGGGATTCAATCAGATCGAATTATAATCTTCCTTCAATAGATGACTGTTTGGAGGGGAGGATAAATATACCGAGCGAATTGTCGCTGCGAGGAACAATCAGCAGCAATGAAAATGAAAACGAAGCTGGCGAATTTTACAATGACGCCGGTGAACAAAACACTGATTTTGATTCGAGATATGAGGATCAATCGAGGAACGAGGATCAATTGGGCACTGTTGATGAACCCAGATCTGGCGATGAACCTCGTGTCCCCCATTCATCGCATCATTATAAATCCAGATCTGACGATAAATCTGGTGTCCCCCATTCATCGCATCATCATAAATCAAAAAACGAAAACGAAATATCAGACGAGCATACTAGTACAACGCGCACCGCAGTACCTTTGATAGATGCTGTCCCGGGAACTAATGCTATTGTTAACATAGCAACCCCATATTCGGATGACCGCAGTGCCATCCCACTGTCACTGGAGAAAGCACGAGCCTCTTCAAACGAGTATACCGGAAATGACCATCTGCCACCAACTTTGAAGCCGCGAACGCTCTCTGATGATACAAAGGAACTGTTTTCGCATCTAGTGATAGACTCTGCGAGTGACAATTCATCACAAGCAAGTGACGTCGTGCTCTTGCCCGCCCCGAAATCGACCAAGAAGCCACCAGAGCCGCATGTTGCCGTCCAATGGCCACCTCAAAAGTACAAATTCCTGATTGAGCGGAAAGAACCCCCGCCAAAGCCAGAAATTATGGCCGCTGAAAAACACAAGCCCGTGACTGTACGAGGACACAAGGTGGGAGAATTAACACGATTATTCGAGGAGCGCGCTCTAGGACTAGAGATTATCCGTGGAATGCAGCAACTGCCCTTTCAATGATCCAGCCGAACTGGCATCATACTGATCACGCTCGGAATTGTCATATCCTACATAAAAACTAGATAAATGTATGAAAATCAATGGCTTCTCACAGCGAAATATACCGGCCTTGGGACAAAGATCAATCGATAAGCGTAGTCACGCGACCAAACGCGACTCTAGTCCTGCGCTTAGTCCTACGCACTTGAGAGAGAAGCCAAGTCTGCTCTCCAAAAAGCTCACTTTTTCACAGATTGAAATAAAGTTTTAAAACACAATAGGATCAATATACATTTGAGTACGTAAGGGAAGTGGAACAAGAAAACTATTCGCCTACTAAGCGACTGTCGATATTTTCCATGGTCAATTCGCCTGTATCACTGGTGTGACCATGATGACTGGCAACTGCAGCGATCACTGCAGCAGCGGCTGCGGAGTCATCATCTTGAAGGTTATGCCCCTGCATGTGCGCATACAGGTATTGCTGACCATCCAACTGGTGCTGGCGAGCGGCCTCTGCCACCTCTCGGAACTGCTGTTGGAAGTCATGGTCTTGCTGTTGATGTTGATGTTGTTGCAGCAGTGAGATCAGCATCGAGCGGTGGTCGCGCTGATGCTGGCGCAGAACTGGATCTTGACGAAGATCATACGAAAGCGTTGACGAATCTTGGCCCGGCAGATGCATGTGAGAGTGACGTCTCGTAGGTCCATGATGTTCTCCATCATGTTCATGCTCATCGTCATCATCATTACTGTTGAGGAAGGCATTGGTTGCGGCCTGAGCGGCAGCGGCCTGGGCCGCCACCACTGCCGCTGCCGCATCGGTGGCATCATCCGGACGACGTATGTGTTCGCCAAGATCGTTCTTGAGCAGTCCCAAGTGTGCTGTCAAGTGCGAGTTCAATTGCGCACCTAGCTGGCTGGGCGACTGAGTATCTTGAATTTGAACCCCATCAGGGCCCATCACACCAGTGCCCATTGTGCGTTTTTTATATTGCTGATATCTAGACGTGGCGCCACCAAATGCATAGCGACTGTTCTGCTTCTTGAGCTTGCGCTTGTACCCTCTTATCTCATTGTAAATGTCTTCCCGTTTTATCAAAACTCCAGGATACAGTTCCTTGATTTTAGACTCAATGTGAGAAGGTTTGGTGCCCAACTTGTAAAGGTCGAGAATCAACAAGTTCAATTCGTCTGACCGCTTGCGAAGCATTGGATGGTTGGAGAGTGGGTCAAGCTGCGGATGATTGTGCTCGTTGCAAGTGATTTTGAGAGTCCACATTCCATTCGACTTTTTGTAGCTCGCCGTCATTGAAAAAGGGCATTTCAACTTTTTCGTCTTGGCATTGGGATCAAGAATATAGCCATCACCAATATCCATAGTATCCTCAGAGGGATTCTCATCGGGGGCATTGGGGTCCGATTTGAGTTTCTTGTGACGATAGTGACCGCCCAACTCGCACGTATAGTAAATGGCCTTCTTGTTGGAATGAGCAATCACTACTCCAAACCCATTATCCCGCGCAAATTCCTGAATAAAATCATTCAAATCTTCCCGCATTTGAAAAAGTTGATCAGGGTATGGTCTCGTGATCAAGTACCCCTCTGCCGTTATAGTGTTTTCCGAGACCGGATAAATCTTCAGCTTGGCGTCAATGACTGGGTCGGGGATTTGAATGTTATATTCTTCGTCGTAGGGGAGACCTTGTAAATGCTGATAGTGTTGCTCCTGCTGTTGTTGTTGTTGCTGCTGTTGATGCTGATGCTCCTGCTGCTGCTGCTGTTGTTGGTGTTGCTGCTGCTGTTGTTGGTGCTGTTGTTGGTGCTGTTGTTGGTGCTGTTGTTGGGGTTGCAGATCCGAAAGGGAGCCTTTATTTTGTTGATGCTGAGAGCGCTGATCAGAGTCTTGAGCATGACGCAGGAGCCGGGAAAGATGATCCAACGCAGCATCCTGTAAGAGGTATTTCTCGGAGTTGTGCTCATTATCCTTCTCAGCGGCTATAGCCGCAGCACTGGCAATCTCTTCCAACTTGATTTGGGACGCATCAGAGTCCACGTCCGAATCGTTATGTTGACGATGGAGGTGATGATCATGAACATGATGCGGGTGCGAGAGCCTAGAACGTGGCACGCTCAAGGCGTCTTGCTTCGCGGCTTGCAAGAGCTGATCATCAATATTCGCTGCATACTCGTCGTGTGGAGTGGCAGACATTTGCCAGACAGAGAGACAAGGTCGCGGGGGTCTGAAAGGTCGTGCGGTGAGTGTAAAATTGCAATGGGGAAACGGGGCGTGTTGTGGTGAAAGTTCGACGTCTTCGACGCCGCCCGGTAGATCGGATCACGTGTAAAGTTGTACTTATATGAAGGATTTTACTGTGCGATTAATCGCGCTGCCCAATTCGGTAATAAGAACGAGGCCCTATGCACGTGCTCGTTATAGTAGCGAAGGTCGTCATTAATTTGTGAGTCCATGGCTCTCACGGGAGAGTTCAAAGACGTGTTGAGATCATTGGTAGCGATGATCAATCCTAGTTGACCTGATGTATAGCTGGGCATATAGCACTGACAATATTGTACGTTTTGGAATACCGTGCGAGCTTTCTCAAGTAACCCCTTCAAGTAGTTCATATTAAGCCATATATTCTCACTGCTTTGCATTATGACGATCCCCCCTGGAGCCAATCGGCGTTCAAGACTGCGGAAGTACGTTTCTTCAAAGAACTCGACCGCTGGCCCTTCGGGGTCCAGCGAGTCTGTGATTATCACGTCGTATGTTTCTGCGCCCTGGGCAAGGAATGCAAACCCGTCCATGATCTGTAGATCGATCCGCAGATCGTCAAAGAGTCGAGCGGGCGCCATTCCAGGGAAAAACTTGCGCAGAAGCTCAACGACCTTCTCGTCGATCTCAACCATAGTAATGTGGGTCACATGGCCTGTGTCCAAGTGACGGGCCACTTCGCGGAGAACGCCGCAATCACCCCCGCCTATGATAAGAACCTTGCGGGGATTACTATGCGCCATGAGCGCGGTATGGCTAATACTCTCCTGGTATGCGAACTCATCGCGCTCTGTACACTGTACGATGCCATTAAGCACAAGCACGTTCCCGAAATCAGTCGATGCAAATACTAAAATGTCCTGGTACGCCAGCTTTGTATGCATGAGGATCTTTCCGATCCTTAAACCAAACGATTGGCCCGGAAAAGTCTCGTCGCACTTTTCGTAGAACCAATACTGGCCGTCAACCAAATGGATTGAGTCATGTCTGAAAGATTCAAGATCTATTTCCGGAAGTTGCTCGAAATCCATCGTTCACCAATAGAATGGCGATGCCCTCCAACCCCACTGTTTTTTCTCGCGAAATGTGGCACAGGGAAAAATCTCATTCGACACTCACGCAGAATAAAGTCGAGTGATCGCAATGAACTTCTTTATCGCTCGATGTTCAGTGTAATTGCATTCAAAGGTTCAAGATCGGATTGAATTGAGTCCCTATGCATGCATGAAATACGCCACTTGACGTCGTGTTCAATGCTCGTTAAGATTTGTTGTATGCCCGTATCTCCCTCCACGACTCACGAACCGCGCACCAAAAAATTCGAAAATGCATCTGCATGTGTTATTTGACTAATGCGCTTTTGGTCAAGCGTCAACCGTTTCGCAAACTGAAAATCGCTCACAAATTTCAAAGCATCCCCGGCTTGTTCACACCCAAAACCGTAACCGTTGCATCTCCTTCACCAAGAAAAGACCCCTACCGCAATATATCAATGAAAGTATTGGGTTTACAGTTTCAGTGGAGCCGGAAAGAACCGCGCCAATAATATGATTTTGACATGTGGAGGAATCGGTTGATCGCAAAAGTAAGAGAAAAAGCAAGAGCTTATGGAATAAGCAGCGGCAAAGAGAAAAAGAGAGACGACGACGGCTTTGCCGTTCCTTGAGAAGTTTAGCAGTCGAGATCCCGAGCAATTAAATGCATGGCTCGTTGGGGTGAAAGCTTGTGGAGGCCAGTAAAAATTACGGCTTTTTGAAGCAAGTTAACAATGATCGCTCTACAACAAGCTATAAGTGAATGACGGAAGAATATCAAAACATCCCGGACTAAACCCATAACACCTTGAGGAAAGACCGATGAAACACGACAAAATTTTTCAATTTAAAGTTTCATAACTTTCGCATTCGTCGTGTTGCATGCGCAGACCCTTGCACTTGGCCCAAGGCTATTAATAAAGTCTACGCGGTTCAATTCCACTTGCCACTACAGGAATAGGTTCAGGCGCCGTCACCGGTACGGTAACAAGCCCTCCCCAATATATGCAGGACCTTGTCACTGCATCCAAAAAATCTTGGTGGTTGTCAGAGGTCAAGTCGGGATTGCATTAAATTGCAAGGGATTTTATAAAGGCACGACAATACTGGGTGATTCTACATTATTTGAAACTTTGGGTCTTGAAATAAGTTCAGATTGATTTCGGTGGTGTTTCTGTTTGCGGTGATCATATCTTGTTCCGTGCCGAACCCCCCTACACACCCACGCTTAGTCAACGGGGCTCATCGCTTTCCCATGCTTCATCATCGTGAAAACCATGTTGGTTCTGACCTAAACGACCAGGTCCTATCGAATATGTCTCATACCCCCTCCTCTGGCTCGACGTTTATAACTCAGGAGTCTCATAATAACCACAACCAGCCGTTCACAGCCCCCTCATCGGGCCTTACCACCAGGCTTCTTCCCTATAAAAACGCTCGTGGGGAAATTGAATGGGCGTTCACGGAGGACCTGGCCGCTTATCGTCATGCTCAACAGGCTACAGAGTCGTCATATCCATATGCCCCCGTGCTGCTTCCTGAAGATGATTTCGATGTGGAGTTGAACGATGACGATATCAATATTGGAGATGATTCGATCGCTTCCGTGTCAAATATGCATCATCCCTCTCATCAGAGTCCTAATGCCATCAACCAAGCTTATAGAAATGATGCCCATCAGCAAGGCCAGCGGCGTCAGCACGGTAATCACGATCAACACGGTCAACATGGTCAGCACGGTCATCACGGGCAACACGGCCAAAACGGTCAGCACGGTCAACACGGTCAACACGGTAATCACAGTAATCACGGTCAACACGGTCAACAAGTTCAAATCCGGTTTTCTGATCAAGAGATGCATTTCAAGTCTGAAACACCTCAAACCGATTTGGTAGAGAGCCGCCGTACTGCGGGATTCAAACAAGTTCCGCAAACGGCTGAATCCGAAAGTAAGGTACCACCAGGCCAGACGCCGCTTACAGGAGCTAACGCACCTGCGACCAGCGATGATAACATCTTTAGGTGTCCTGAATGCCTGGTTGTGTTCAGAATTAGAGGCTATCTCACGCGACACATGAAACTGCACTCAGAAAAGAAAGCTTACACTTGCCCCTTCAACGTTGCAAGCCCTGAGACTTCTCCAGATAAAGATGCAGGCACACGATGTCGTCATAATGGAGGATTCGCAAGACGCGATACCTACAAGACCCATCTAAAGTCGAGGCATTTTGCTTATCCGCAAGGTATAAAGAATAAGGACCGTCTCCGCTCCCCGGGCTGGTGTTCCATGTGTGGACTCAAATTCCCCAACGCAGAGATCTGGGCAGAAATACATATCGAGGGCCATGAATGTCTGTTTTTGCCTCCCATGTTCCATGGACGGTCACGGTTCCGGGAGAACTTGATCAAAAATCTAAGTGAAAGCCAGCGCGAAGCCATCCAGCGTAATGGGGGCGTGTTCCCGCCTGAAATTTACTGGCAAGTGTCGCTGAAACTTTCACTAGGCAGCGAAGAGCCGTTGAAAGATGCGCTAGGTGGCGAGGATTCGCCCGCCGCCGATACCCCGACGTCAGATACACCCATTTCACCAGCTCATAATATGCGACGTGGAGGTAGTACGCCCTCAGAAGCCCAGCCGTTTGACAATTGTTTCCGCGAGATCGCCAGAGATTTCGGCTCCGATATGCCGCCACTAGAAATGCATCATGCCAATGTAATTGATTTCCAAGCGCCTGGCGAGCAACATGTTTCGGGGCTTGGGGATTTCGGTGATGCCTTTTGCTTGGACACTGACCAGATCAACGCCGTATTGATTCCCAGCCAGAATAATGATAATCCAAACACATGGGGAGTCTCGCCACAAATTGAGGGACCGGCAAGTCCGTTTCCACAAGATTTGCTGGCGCTATTCGCTCATCATGTGGGCGACCCCATGCTGAATGATTCAAGGTATGATATCCCTCCATCAAACACCTTACCTGCGGCGCTGCTCGATGCTAGCCTCGAGCAGTTTAGGATCAATCCTGATTTCGCTTACGACGATCTGAGCGCTATACATTCTCAGAATATGATGCATATGGATTATTCACAATACCCCGATGTATTTCATTAGGTCTCAATTATAGAAGTTGCTCGCAGTTACCAGCAAGCACACATTCGTGAAATCATTTCTGCCTACATGCAATTGTAATATCGGTTGGTTACCTCCAGTATATGGTCCTCGGCTGTTGTCAGGATTCTTGGTACCTGTAAATTCTTGCCTTTCTCCTGATTAATGGACTTATTTCATACGCTATAAAACTTTACTATTCGACCATTTCGCGAGCACTCATCTGACGCGTCGTGCGGTTTCGATCGTTTACGACTCACTCATGGTGAATTTGTCAAGTCTACTGGAAGCTTTCATTGTTAGAGGTATGATCGTCGCAACTTCTACCAGTCTTTACCGAATATGCTATCAATACTACTTTTGCTCTTCTTTTGCTTCTTTATGGATTTTGGTTTCTTTGGCAGTTTGGTGCCGAAAAAGTCGTCAATACTTTGAAAGCTGGACGGTCGCTGTTTATCCGAAGACGCATGACTTTCAAGAGGCCGCTTTCGACTGACCTCCTTGACAAAAGTGACTTCCCCCTCTTCTGAGTCATTGGCACTGGCTATCAGTCCCAAGAGTCCAGCTTGTTCCGGATTTTTTTCCAATTTTTGTTCCATTGTGCTGATGGCTGCGACCGGCGCGGCCGTCGATTGGTGCCCCTCTAGAGGCTCTGGACCAATTGTAGGAATCTCAATAGGTATATGCGTCTTGGATTGTAGAGTCAGGCTGTTCATGTAGGAAAGAGCATCGCGATCTTGACCAGATTGTTCCTCACATTCTTGATCTAATTCTTCACCCAATTCCTCGCCCAATTCTTCTCCATCATTTTCATCAATATCCTTCTCAAGGATCGAGTTGGACACGGTAACAGGCATCTTATACGCTGGTATACTGACAGCATCCCCACAGATCTGTCCCAAGAGTCCACTGACTTTTGACAAACTAGCAATTAGAGCGAACCCCAAAGTGACAAACTGGCCAAGAGCAAGTATCGAATGAAAATGAAAATAGGCAGCTCGAAAGAGCCCCCCTCGATTCATGTAGTGGACATTCTCTATGATCTCTTTGTTTTTCTTTGCAATCTTTAAAGTATCGATAGTATCACGAGAATCGTAAAGGAGTTTCAATATTCTTCTTACTCGACGATGCAAAATATTAAAGTACTTCCACCACACTGCAACACGATGCTGGTTCCGATTACGATGGTAGAGCATATGGATGATTCCATACTCATTCTCCAACTGGCTCAAGTGCGTTGCAGTTCCAAGTGGGGTGGTCATTTTGGCGGTGCATACACGGCGCCCTCTTCCATCGGAGGCATGCCTTTTTTTCGATGAGGTCCATCTCGATCCTTAAGCTCCTTGTACTCTATCATCATGTCTGACACCGAGGTATATGGAAATACTCGTGCATTATTACAGTCGTCACAGCCTGAAGAGGCACTCGCATTGTTGAGTCCATTGGCCCAGAATCATCAGGACGACGTGATGTTCTTGCAATTATTCGGCGAGGTTCTCTTGGAGAACAACAGTATGGAGGCGGCATACGACGTCTTGTTCAAAGCTTGTGGATTGGACCCAGAAGCAGCTCAAGGTACAGAAAAGTTCTTTTATCTCGGTCAAATCATTGGAGGTGCCGATGGTGTGAGATACTTAGAGACGGGAATTTCGAAACTTGCAATGCAAGAAAAATTGGTAGCTGACGGTTTGGGTGAGACCGATCCCATCTTGGTCAGTCTTGCTCCGCTTTATCCCTCAACCGCACAGCTTTGCCGATACTTAGTACGCAAGCTTATACTGGGAATCTTCGCCCAAATCGAAATCTGGATGACAGATTTGTGTATGGAGCCTGAGGCGGAGGAGCAATGTAATTCCCTCATTGAGCGCGCATTGGAATGGGACGCCAACTTACCAGAGACCTGGCTGTTACTCGGCTCGATTAGAATCTCGCAACAACGAGAACAAGACGCTCAAAAAGCCATCCAACAATCATGGTCATTGTTTCAAAACTATAAGAAATCCTTGGAAGAGCCACAGAGCGAACCGCAGGGAGAGTCGCTGAATAAAGAATCCGATGCATTCGAGTTAGGAATCGCCTTCACCGAGCTTTTACAACCTTTATTGACCCTCGCAAAACTTGCAATCGAAGTAGAACTCTACGAAATCGCCGCCAGTATATGCTATGCAGCTCTTGACATTCACGATAATAGTCTCGAAACTTACTACTATGGTGCTCTTGCTCATCTTTTCCATGCGCAGAAATTATACGGGGACACGAACAAGAGCGACGTGCAAGATTATCGCGATATTAATCCGGAGCTCTTATTGACCGCATCCGACGCCGAAATCGCATCTCTAGTCTCTGAAGCGAAGACTTCGTTGACAGGTGCGTACCGTGTGATGAATACTGATGGAGCCGATATCGATGAATCAAGTGAAATTACGGAACATATACAGGCGCTTTTAGGCGCTTTAGGTGGCCCAGTGATGAGCGAATTGATGCCGCAAAGGGTCACCGATGAAGACGGATGGGACGCTGAAATCGTACTGGACGATGAGTAAAAAAACACAACCCCAGTGCCTGTAACACGATGAATTCGTGGTGGATGAGGAGTAGAAAGATCCTTGCCGCTATTATATAAATTTACATACAAACTGCAAAGCAAATGTATGCAGGTACACGTGATCGACTAGCCCATAACAAATGCGAGGGTACAGAGTATACGAGTGTCTGGGAATTCTAGATTTCCTTGTAATCTTCATGACCACCAATCACCGCCCAGCACTTGAGGGGAAACGAGGTAAGGCCAATGCAATTGGTGACTCCATTTCGCATGCTCGAGCATTACCTCAGCAGAATACCTTGAAATATCGACGTGAACCGGCCGTTGATCATGCTACGGCGTCTGATGCCCTTCGCGACCTCCAACGAAATCTCTCGGCTTCCCAAGACCGAGATATCAAGCGAAGGAGGATTGCAGAGTTCGAAACACTGGACGCTAGTGCTGATTCTGATGACGAAGAGACGAATAAATTGTTACTTGAGATTGAACAGCTTAAGGATGCGGCCAGACCACAATTTGGCAGAACAGTGGCTGATGAAAAAATTACGGTTCCGAGTGGGGACAGCCACGACAATACCCCAACTTCAAAATCAGAAGGATGCGCTGATGATGGCGCAGCTGGACTGTTCACGCGCGGCAGTGAAGATGATGATGTGGGAGGGCGCGTACATGTCACTTCAAACATGAAGACTGAAGCGAGGCCTTCGGAAAAATCAGGCGGAACCAATTCTAGCGTCGAAATCAATCAAGAGAAACAACCGAGTGCCGAGCTTGAAACCCTGGCGGAGTCCGACTATGACTCGGAAGATTCAGAGTCGGAAACAAGAGCATTATTGGAGGAGTTACAAAAGATCAAGCGCGAACGCGAGGCAACGAAGAAGGAGTTTGAGCTGGTATCTGACCGCTCAAACCGCGAACCGGAATCCCCACCAGCCAAGAAAGACTGGAGAAGTGACTCTGTTTTTTCAAATAGACGCCATCATACCGCACCTGTCTCATCGGAGTCTTTCACTAACGATACATTAAAATCAGAGTTTCATAAGGATTTCTTGAAAAAGTATGTTCGATAAACCCCCACTGGCTGGGACAATATATCGCAAGTACATTTCTAATTAAATATTTCTAAGCAATTCTTGGGTTTACGACAAGCGAATCGTGAATTGTAAGATCAGAAACGCTCATCTAGGTCAAATCGTCGACGTGCTTGAGGCGAGCATCGAGATTCGCAATGTCCTCACGTATACTGGCTTCTTCAACGGTCTTGACCAACTCCTTGGTGCACTTTGCAATGTCGAACGAAATTCCTGCGAGGCGCTGTTTAAAGTTTTTATCGGCGAACGCTTCCTCCAGCTGTCCTTCGTTATCATGGCACAAGCGCGTCATACGATGACTGCAATCATCCAAGTTCTCGACGACCCAACTACCATGCTGCTTGAGCTCGGCATTCCGGGTTTGATTCATTGAAATGTTGGTCGCGCCTGTCATTTGTGTGACGACTACGGTAATGGCATATGCTTTCTCACGCAAGTCGCCACATTTGACGCCAGGAATTTTTATCGCAGACAATAGCGATTGAATTGTCGAAATCACTTGCACAGTCTGGTGTTCCAAGTATAGCAAGACCTGAGTCAATGTATTATCTGGGTTCTCGATATCGAAAAGGTGGATATTGAAGGTAGCTGCTGCCATTGATTTGCGATACTCTTGTCGTTGACGAGCCTGGTCGCGCTTCTGCGCTACAGCCAAGCTTTCTTCCTCCTCATCCTCGTCCTCATCTGCAAGTCGATCCTTCTCGTCCGACTCTTTGGGTGCTGCAAGGTATGAGACCTGCTTTGAAGGAGCGGGCGGGGAAGATTGTATCGAGACTGGGACGTTCGAGTTTGCCTCAAATTCTACCGATTTCGGTTGTGGCAGTGGTTTCAGAGATCGTGTTCTAGGCGGTGGTCGGTGTGATGGGATTGGAGGAGATTTGACCTGGTTTTGAGTTTCCTGCGCAGATCCGGGGCTTGAAACAGGAATTGGTTCTGAAGGCTGATGGAGAGTTGGAGCAGTTGGTACAGTTGGAGCGGTGTTTGGCAAGGCAGTTGGTACAGTTGGAGCAGTGTTTGGCGAGGCAGCAATTGGGGAGGCAGTCAGAGCGGCATTCGTGGACGATACGGCCTGCTTCTCCTGCGGTGACTGGTTCTGCTCCACTGTTCCCTTCGAGAAGGCTTGATGTGCTTCGTTCTTGGAGGTGGCGTCCAGAATGTTGGACGACGCACTCAGAGTCTGTGCCTCGTCAAGGCCATCCCCAGAGGGCAGCATTTCATTGATTTCAGATTCACCCGGCGATGTTTCTTTGGCCGACACAAAAGTTCCCGCCAGACTTTTTCTAGATATTGGTTTCACCATTGGGTCAACAGGTTTCGGTGCCAGAGGTTCTTTGAACGTGGCAGCCAATTTCGACAAAATCAGCGGCTGCTTTGTGGTAATCTTGTGTTGAGGGAGCGACGCGTCTCGTTCCGGATACTTTTCCGACTGATTCTCCACGTCTTTGGGTGGGTCGTCATGAGCTTGTAATAAAGGATTTGTGCGAACGATATCATCAGATTTTGTGCCGTCGTAAGATCCTTGCAGAGATGAAGTTGTGTTTGAAAGATCTGCATTTGAAAGTGGTTCGTCATCATGAGGAGGAGTCAAAAAACTCACCGAAGCCTTATGCTTGAACAGCCCTGCACCTGGACTGTCGATAGTTTTATCAGTTGTAGGTGATGCGTTGGGACTATTTTTGCTGGCCTTCAAGCGATTAGCCATTCTCAATGGCCTTGCGCCGAAATCATAGGACGGCTCTGCGGTCGATTCCAAAACTGGCGAAGCAATTTTGGGAACGCGGTCGGATTCCGAGCCTTCGACCAACTTGGCCAGTGCCACAAAGTCGCAGAGCGCGAAAGTCAACTCGCCAACGGCACGTTCCAAGATAATTTTTGGGAACGCTTGCGAGAATGTAGCTTGATAACGAGTAGCGGTCAAGGCATACGAGACAGCTTCACGCAAGCACACTGCATATTCTGCAGCGGAGTGATTAGCCGTTTCGCCCTGCAGTGCCAATTGACTCGCCAAAATGGAGACCCGGGATACCAAATCAAAGAGAATATCCACATCATACGTTGGCTCATTCAAATAAGCAATGAAAGAATCAATCATGGTGTGCAAATCGGCAACCATTCTAATTGATAAAAGACCATGGGGAGAGACATAGGACGCAAGCTCGGTCTTGCCCAAGGCGGCGGTACTAATGGCAGTGACGATGGAATCCGAGCGCGCGGCTTGATACTTGCTCTGCCACATTTCGACCTCTGTTTTAAGATTCAAGTAAGCGGCGGAGTTGGCGAATGGTTCGGCAGCTGAATCATTTGACGTGAACAACTTATCGACTAGGTTTTCCAAGTCTGCCTTCGCCGTTTTGGATTGCAGATGATCAGGACCAGATGCCTTCATATTGGACGATGCCTGTTCTAACGATGCCTTTAAATCGCGAACATCTTTCTGTAATTCATCGTTCAAAGCTTTTGAGCGGATCAAGTCATTTTCCAAGTCCAATTTCTCTTGATGAACTTCACTTGCAGCTGTGAGCTGATCGAGAATGGCATCACGCTCACGAGTAACTTCACTGAGTTGTGCCTTCAACTTTGCAATCTCTTCAGCATGCTCAGACGCAAGATTCAGTAGAGTGTTTTTCTCTGGGGCGACGCCATTCAGAACCATTGTCTCATCGGATTCTGCATCGCGTTGAGGAAGATTAGTAGGAGCCTCCCTTGCTGCATCCATTTGTGGTGAGCTGACCTGTTCGTGAGCTTTCGTCGTCGTATCATCTTTTCCCTCTGCATGCGACGATCGAGAAATATCTTGGTCACTGTCCCGAGACCGATTTTGCTCGACTGTATCCAAGGATTGTTGCGAGCGTTGAGACAGACTATAGTTTCGCATTGCGAGAGGGGGCCCTTGAAAGTCTTCGGGCTCCTCTTCATCGCTCAGCCAAGTCATATTCGCTCTTGTGGGGATCACGGTTGTGGATTGGGCACCTATAGTTGTTTGTTTATTTTCAAAGTCAACAGGAAACGCACCTCCTCGCTGCTTGGGTGAGGCCTCCACCGGCGACACGGCGGCCACTGACGGGGATTCCAAAACCGATCTACTAGAAGAAAAACGACCATTCGAAGGTAGAATTGGAGTATCGCTAATACCCGGAAGAGATCCTTGAGATGTATCGTGCGAGATATTTATCTCCCTCAGATCGGATAAGGTGGAGTCGTGTTTTGCCGTTGAGAGTTGTTTCGGCGGATCATTCAAATGACGGCGGTCGATTTCGTAAGAGATATCCGAGACCAAATCCTTGAAACGCGTCTGGGGCAAAGATGAAAGTTTTTGCCGGGCCTGATTACGCTTGGGATGGAACGTTGAGCGAGGCAACAAGTAAAGGGGTTCCAGTCTGGACTCATCGATCCTACGTTTGAGTTCATCATAAACATCAGTAGACAATTCTCTGAACTGAGCCTCGGAAAGTTTGAGAAGTTTTTCTTTGGCGCGTAAAGCCCTAGAAGAACTCAGTTTTGTACGGGTAGAAGCATCGTCCGAGATATCAAGGAACTGCTTCAACACCTTATAGTGATGACTCAAGTTTCTTTTGTCTTGAACATCCGATTCAGTCATGGCGATATGTCACAAGATAGTTGTGTCTGGTAATAACCTGATCGAAGGAAGAAAGTGAGTGGAGATCAAGCTGAAAGAGAGTCAAGCCGAGCCTGAAATGGTCTAGCCAAGGTAGCACAACTAGGTTTATTCACCAAGATTCCGCCTCCAATTGCTGGAGATGGCTTCGTTGCAAATCTTTGCTCCTCTGCTGCAAAATTGGGAGTGTTTGTGACTCCTTCCTCCGAAAATTTAAGACGCGCCTCACCCACACTGATAATCTATATATGCAGGTATAGCGTTTCATTTGAGTGCGGTAAGGATGTTTTAAAGGGTGGGTATACGCGTGCGTGTGATCAGACATTGTCATGGACCGATGAAAGTATATTCAAAGGCCGGAAGTATTGTGAATTGGAGGAATGAAACAAGAGATCTGATCTGGAACTTTATTTTCTACACGACATCTCGTGGTCTATTACGAGGCGGGGCTTTCGTCAAGAGTAAAGGAATGTGCAGGGACTCTTGGAGCATCACAACTCTTCGATACAAGTTACATGCTGAAACAAAGCCTTCTTTGTAAGAGCTATTTCATGGATTGTGCGTGTGATCTAAATGTGCTTGAATTTAAATGTGCTTGAATCTAAAAAGCGATGGTGTCAACTAATAGCTTTGGCGGACGGGTTGAGGGTTGGTGTAGCGTGTATGCGATGTCTGAGTAAGATCTGTGTCTATGTACAGGAATTTGTGACACCTTTCAAGTAGGAAGTGGCTCTGTTGGGATGGTGTAGGCTTTCTCGGGAAAAGGATGGTTGCCTGGGAATGGAACGAAATCTTCAGAGACTCCTTTCTAATATTTGGGAGGCGATTTTCTCGAGGCCAGGCTCGGCTCCCATAATATTATCTTTTATAAACTGCTCTGCAGCGGTCTTACCGTGGACGAACGTCACTGCTCCAATCAACGCAAACATCATTTGAGCTGCGACTTTCATCTCTCCACTAGACTCGAATCCCACATCGGTGCCGTATGATTTCCAAAACATTGTATCTGTGAGTTTATGCATTTTCGCGAAAAGTCCATACAGGGTCCGTTTTGTCAACTCAACAGCAATGGGCGTCCCCAAAACATCGAGGTTTTTATTATTGATCTTCAACTCATTTGTTGAAGGTGCTTCTATCACCATTTTGGCACAGTATAAATTGATTAGCTTGCTACCCATCACGGCGAGCTTCTCATTGTAGGGCTTGATTCCATTACCGAAGGACTTGTGCGTCATGACTTGCATGATCATCTCGTCCAGTAAAGGATACTTGCTCAGCAAGAACGATTTGAGGGGGTCCAAGTTTTCAGCAGATGGCCCGTATGCATTTCCCGACTGAGCGATGAATGCCACTGAAGGATCACGCTTAAGTCCCGGTATACGTCTTCCAGCATTCAAAAAGATCGAGCGGATGCTTTGTTGCCGCATAGCACCCATGCCTAAACTCCTTATACTCATGCCAAAGGGGGTTAGTCAAGCCTCTATATTCGTTCAGATCTGGTCAAAATTTTTCGCTACCGTGCGTTGCAAAGGGAATATGCGACACGTGACTACACTGTCAAGCTATAGGACTTTCGACTTTACACTGAGGTAGGATGTCAGAGTTGTTACCGCCTGTAGTCTGAAGAGCGTAGAAGACTGAGGTAGATGGAGGTAGACTGATTCGATCGAGGAGAGAAATAAGTCAAGAAAACGATAATTTGAAATTTTACAGGGCGCAGAACGATCTCACAACACCATGAATTCCCCGAAAAGGGCTTGGCATGAGTATCTCTTTACCTTTGAGATGCATCATTCCGTGAATCTGGCTCATATATACTTCGTGTTAAAGTCCAGGTCAAATGGTTGCAAGAATTCACCGTTGTGATTTGAGAGCCGGCACTATGGTAATCACCTGATCTGGAGGTACCCGAAAAGAGCGATGATCATCGCGTAGTGATTTTGCAACAGGGTACTCTACTAGCATGGATATATTTCGAATCTTATCTCGCGGAGCATCCTTAAAGAAGGACAAGAGCATAACGACTGATTATGCTCAACCTTCAAAGAATCAGATCAATCTGGAACTCGCGAAACAAGAATCGTTGGCTCATACCGTTGCCAAAGAGACCGATTTCTTCCACACCAGTAAACATGTGATGCCAGAAACCGTGAAATCCAAGAAATTTATCAATACAGAAGAACCTGTTGTTGTTGCAGAAGAAGAAGAGGAACCCCCTCTTCAGATCAGTAGCTTGGAGGATGCGGCGAAATTACGCAAGATCAATGGTGCAAAGGTCTCAGGTAGCGACATTCCTTTACCAATAGGATCATTCAATGATTTGATTAGCCGCTACCAACTCGATAAGAAACTTTTGCTGAACCTCTTAGAAGCCGGGTTCGTCGAGCCCACCGCGGTGCAATGTGAGTCGATACCGGTATCGCTCGATCTGCGTGACTTGATAGCCTGTGCACCCACTGGTTCCGGAAAGACGCTAGCATTTCTAGTCCCGCTAGTCCAAAAAATCCTCGATTTCACCGTTCCTGGATCTAAGAATAGCGGTATCAAGGGCTTGGTGATCTCCCCCACCAATGAATTGGCCGTACAAACATTCGAAGAGTTGCAAACATTGTGTCGGGGAAAAAGCCTCACCATCGGTGTCCTTTCCAAACAGCTTGCGTCCAAGATCAACCACAAAGTCATCAATGCCGCAAAATATGATATCCTCATATCGACGCCTTTGCGCCTTATAGATGCTGTCAAGCAGGGAAACGCAAATTTGTCTAAAGTATCTCACTTGGTGATTGATGAAGCAGATAAACTTTTTGATCAAGGATTTGTGGAACAGACCGACGATATCTTGAGCCACTGCACCAATCCGGCCATTACCAAAGCGATGTTCTCGGCAACTATACCTTCTGGAGTAGAAGAAATGGCTCAACTGATTATGCCTGATCCCATAAGGGTTATCATTGGTCACAAGGAAGCGGCCAGCAGTACCATTGACCAGCGGCTCGTGTTCACTGGGAATGAAGAGGGAAAACTCCTCGCCATCCGACAGATGATCCAAGAGGGTGAGTTCAAACCTCCCATCATCATATTTCTTCAAAGCATTTCTCGAGCCAAGGCCCTTTTCCACGAATTATTGTACGACAAACTCAACGTGGACGTGATTCATGCCGAGAGATCCCCGAAGCAGCGTGACGAGGTCATCCGTCGTTTTAAAAATGGTGATGTGTGGGTACTTATTACAACCGATGTGATTGCGCGTGGTGTTGATTTTAAAGGGGTGAACATGGTCATCAACTATGACGTTCCGCAAACAGCGCAGGCTTATGTTCATCGAATTGGACGTACCGGTAGAGGCGGGAAGCTGGGTAAGGCTGTCACACTATTCACCAAGGAAGATAATATCGCAATCAAGCCCATCATTAATGTCATGAAGCAGTCCGGATGTCTGCGTGGATTCAGCAAATGGTTAGGCGAGGCAGGCAAGTTGTCGCGTGCTGATAAAAACACGATACGCCACGAAATCAAGCGCAAACAAATCAGTACAGTACCCAAAGTGGTCAAGGAAAAGCGCAAGAGACACGATGAAATGATCAGTGCATCGAAGAAACGGAAAGCGCAGGATTCAAATGGAGACGCAAACACCGAATAGTTAGTTGAAGGTATAGGATGGCATCACCATTGACCTCCTAAATTATCCTCTTTTTCAAGAAGAGTAAAAGCTATTTTGGAAAGTGTTTTGCCCATGTAAATGGACAATTGGAATGGATCGTATTTTGGTGTATATATATGTATATGTGAGATGATACCTGTCGAGACTTAGTTGAGTGAATATGCTAGTAAGTAGATCAGTGGTGTTCAGCGTGTGCGGACTTGGGGTAGCCAAAGAGACTTCTTCTGCCGATAATTTCGCCAACAGTAAAGAACCCCACGAATTGTGCGCCGTATGCCAAGTTGGTGACGACGTTGTCTCTGGAAGTGAGCTGCATGAACAATTTCTTCTGCTCAGCGGGGGTTTTGAGCATGTTCAAGGCACATTCGTAAACTCTTTTGAAATCGGCAGTGGAAGGGGGAGCCATAGCTTCCTTTTTGTAGACGATCTTGGCCATCTCGGCCGAGACCTTGGTCCAATAGACGGCGGCGTTACTCGCCTGTACAGTCTTTGAGACGGCAGCGTTAGCCAAGTTCGAGACTTTGTTGATAATGGCGGACATGGATAGAAGGGAATTATGCGTATCTTCCAGCTTCTTTCACCAACAGGCGCATCAACTGAAAAAAAAATCCAAGCTGGCCAATCATCGTAAACTGCCTATTTGGGTAATATCTCGAAACGTCTTTGGGGTTACTTCCAGGGAAATTCACATTTCATGTCACTTTTCACCGAGTGTATAAATACATAGTGAGATGTTGTGGAGATTGCTTCTTGGACGAGCGACCTGTTCAGCAAGGTTTCGAAAGCGATCTTGTGTAAACCCTTCATCGAGTGAGTGCGCACGCATGTGATGATTGGCCCCTCAGACTCATCTATTGCTGTGATTTTGCGATGTCGATAACCCCAAGTTTCGTCACAAGCTGATTCGATGGATGTCGGGGAATGTCGGATGGGAGTTTACAGCAAACATCAGCATAGCAATTTTCAACTCCCTATTTGCCGTCGTTGGAATTTTACCTCTCTCAAGCGCTGAGGAAATACCTCAAATTATTTTCAAACTGAGCACCCCCAACAGAGTTGATGACGGAGACACATTGAGGCAACTCCCACCTTTGTCACTCGAGTATTGCAATGTATTCCGGAGCTCTGTTTTGTAGAGTATATCCTGGCATGGGTACGCTTATCAAACCCACTCAGATCCACCATTAATGGTCAGAACTACGCATGTCTGACCTATCGATAATAAAAACCATTTATTTTCGATCCAGATGCGCACATAGACAATGTCACTGCGCCTCTCGGGCGATTGGTGGTATCTTGTGGTGCGCGGGAATCAGCCCCCAGCCCGAGAGTATAAATATATCGAGGACGTCTCTTGTGCAGCTGTTTTGAAGACACCCAATGCATTGGCTTCTGATAATCGTATCTGCGTTGATCCCTCTGACTGTATCAGGGGCTGGATCTTTGAAACTTGATTTCAATGTCAAGAGAGGTGATACATACGTCGATGTTCTTAGACGGGGGATTGCTGAAAGCCCCGATGGTATCTTCAGACGCGATTCGGTCTCTGTAGATCTTTCAGAGTTCGAGGAGACCGCCTACGTATTAGACCTCTACTTGGGATCAGACAAAGAAAAAGTCACTGTCCAGATCGATACTGGTTCTTCCGATTTATGGGTGATGGCGCCGGATGTGATATGTATTGCAGTCCCTAGTTTAGGCACAAATCTCGAGAACAGAGAAGAAGAGTCGAGCTCATCTGCATCTTTGCCATTTCAAACCGCGTCGACATGTACTGGTCTTGGATCCTTCAACACGGGGATGTCGAGCTCTTTCGAAAAGAACGAATCTGCCCCACCATTCCTCATTCTGTACCTTGACGGTACTGGATCTTTAGGCACCTGGGGATTAGATAATGTGGGGATTGGAAATGCGACAATCAAAAACGCTACTTTCGCGGTTGCCAATATCTCGACGACAAATTGTGGAATTTTAGGTGTTGGCTTGATTGAACAGGAAAGCAGTATCACCGAAGATGACTCCTCGTTTTCCTACAACAATTTGCCTTACCTTATGAAGTCACAGGGTGTGATTGACAAAATCGCTTACTCATTATATTTGAATGAGGATGGTCAACTGGGCACCATTTTGTTCGGTGCTCTTGACCATTCAAAGTATAGCGGTGAATTGGTGACGCTTCCAGTCCTTAAAGTCGAAGAGGATTTTTCCAATCTGTCCATGTCGATGTCAACTTCTGGATACACGTCATTGCAGATCGCGCTCGATCTGATCACGATCGATAATGGCGCAAGAGACATTATCCTCACCTCGAACGTCTATCCTGCGATTCTCGATCTGGGCTCAACAACCAGCTTGTTGCCTCCGAGCTTGTACGCGAATCTCGTGTTTGTCTTGAGTGGCGTGTATGATGCGAATAACAACGTTTACTTTGTTGACTGTGATTTGGCCAACAACCTGAGCATGGTGTTTGAGTTTGGCGGCCAGAAAATCCCTGTCCCCATGTCAGAGGTAGTCCAGAGTGTCGGCATGAACCAGTGTATTATCGGCATGCTGGCAGGTGATAACAGCACTGATTACGTGTTGATGGGCGATGATGTTTTGCGCCACATGTACGTTGTTTACGATCTCGAGGATTTCCAGATCTCGGTAGCTAAGGCCGCATACTCCAACAACGAGCAGATCGAGGTTATTTCGTCCTCGGTTCCAGGCGCCTCAATTGCACCGAACTACAGCTCTTCCTATTCTCAGGCTGGGCTGGAGACTTCCGTCACCGCGATTGCTACCGCCAATAGTGCCTCCCCCACTAGATCTACTTCACATAGATCTTCTTCCGGTTCATCGAGAGCTGCTTCTTCCAAGAGCAAAGCTGGCGCAAATTCACATATCGTGGGTCTGGCTGGCAGTCTCTTGCTGGCGGTATTTGCAGCCCTTGTTCTAATCGTTTAATGCTGAATGGCGAACAATCTAATCAAGTTACGTATTACAAGAGGCGCATAAGTCTCATGCATTGTCGAGTGTTATATCCCACATATCAAAGCCGCATAAGTCAACCCAAACCAACCAGACGTGGGAGTCGTGCCGCTTGGCTTCCAGCGTGAAAGTCTTTTGTTCATGCCAAATGGAGAGTTGATCGGTGGATGACGTGTGGACCCACCTCCCTCAGACTTCGAGATGGGAAATGTGCATGATGTCCCATTTCATTGATATATTGCCTCTTTCGGGTCTTCCGTAACATAAAACACTCAAGATCTCAAGCTCGACCTTGCAAGATGAGTAATATTCCTTCATGTCAAAAAACAAGCGTGGCATAATGATAAAGAGAGATACTTCACAGAGTTTCGGCGCATACATCTTCGATCAACGAGCGATTTTTATGTGAAATCAGTGGGCAGTAGAATTGTGGCGCTAGCGACCCTCAAGAAAGGGTCGGGACTATCGCAAAGTCAAATATATCCCAGAGAGAAAGAAGCCGCAATAAATATCGCCCGAAGGGTGTCCGCATTTGGGGGGGGGGGGGTCTTGTCCGATGTAGAATCTTACTAGTGATATCCGAAGCAGTAGTCTCTGACTTTCAAATATGCTAATCAAGACGTCATATAAGTTTTGTGCGCTTGTAATGAGTGTCAATCTGGTTGCTCACAGCTTCAAGTTGTTCTACTCTTGTATTAGCCAGCTCGACGTAACCTTCACATATGACATCTCAAATAGGGGTCAATAGGAAGAATGAGTTCAAGCAATCAAGAGAGCGTTAGTGAAGAACGACTCAGAGTGCCTCGATAGTTCCCTATGCTAGCTCGTCGTTCGTCTAAAAAGATTCAAGCCTAGGGAGGTGCGTCCCCAAGGTACCAGACAGACTACGTTGTGATCGGGTGAACCCGATTTCGATGATAATTACAGCCAGTCTACCAGAAGAGGGCGGATGCGTTCATAACTCTCCAATTTTCGAAAGAGCTTCTGATGAGTCTAGGGGATAAGAGGGCCAAGATTATAATATGAAATGAGAACATCATCAATTACTCTTATCCCTGCCATTTGTCGTCGATCGAGTTGTCGGTTACGTCAAAAAAACTTCCGTCTTGAAAGCAATGGGCGATTAAATTACTGAACGGAGTTTTGTCAAAGTCCAAATCACGATTGTCTCGGCGTTCAAATTGAACCCGATGTTGAATTCATCGAATTGTAGGGGTTTGTCCCGTTTATCGGGATCCTTCCCTAGAAACTTTGAACACGCTATTACCTTGCCGTTTTTGGAATCGACACCTCAGTTTGGCAACGATCTCGCCCTCTCACAAATCATCGTTCAACAAAAAGGGCCCAGATTGGACGACATCGTGCCGGAAACGTGTTAAAGTAGAGGCATCTCGAAATAATAGCACAAAATCGAAGGGCAATTAAGACGCCCAAAGCGGACAATACGTGCTGAATCCGTCAATAGTTCCTAAACGAGACTTTAATTACCGGCGTCCAGATTCAATAATGATTTTCCTAATTGGGGGTTACATTACTCCAAGATCAGGAGTCATCTGTTTTGTCTGTTTTGGCCAACACGAGGCGGTATGTGAAAATATTGGCATAAACTCAATTTACGGCACGATGCATGCGAGGTCTAGAACGCGGAGTTTAGTCTGGATTGATCCTTACTCGCATTTGTTGACAGGACCATTGATCGGACGCTTCATCAGAACAGAGTAAGTGGGCAACGATGAAGTAAGCCTTCTTAGCGAATCCATCCCACCAATGATCTACAGACTCATATTCGAGAGGCGAGGGTCTAAATCGGCGTCGACGACAACAAGTCTCGGGAATCGGCGTGTTTTTTTCTCGGGGCATCTTGTTTGTGTCGCTTGGAGAAACGACTCCACAATATTTTTCGGCACGGCGGCCCGAACGTCCCGTCTCCTCTAAGCGAACCATGGCTTCAATCTTTGTAAACGGTCACTTGCAATTATGTGTGGGAGTTGTTTGAGACTCATTCATAACCACAGGGAGGCAGACTGGCCTCACATCGATATGCAAAACTCGTAAATCTCGACTCAACCTCGTTCGTTAGGTTTGGTCAGATGACGATCTTTCATGGCAAAGGCCGCTTTATTTTATAGTCTTATTCGTTTAATTCCTTTTCCCCTACATTACTCGCGATGACTTGATTGAGATGTAACTTCTACATTCCATCAGGTCAATGTCTGGTGAATCCTACTGGGGTGTCCAAAAGTTTCCACTACCCATCCCAGCAACCTGTTATCACACCATGTTACTCACTTCATCTCACACAACCGTTCTCTTCAAAAGCTCCCCCATTTTTTTGTTGTCTCGGCGTTACATTCACATTCAAGATTTTCAATCGAATTATTTAGCGTTAATAACTTGCATGAACAATGCAATGCAAAGCGATTTGTGCAATTTGTCCTCATCGTTTTCGGTCTTGTTCACATATCGCCTCGCACAATTGTTAATCACGATATAAATACAGCTATGTCTTCCCGCCCTGCTCGCAAGGACACGCTGATTGTCACGAATAATGCTTTACACTTCACTCCTTAGTGCTGCTTTGATCCCTTCGGCTGTCCTCGCTGCAGGTCACCTCAAACTCGACTTCAACGTCGAAAAGGGTCAGACGAACGCTGATGTGTACAAAAGAAATCTCGCCAAGAGAGACCCCCTTTCAGTCGGTCTCACCAATTACAACGAGACGGCGTATGTCTTGGACCTTCTCATGGGATCCGAAAAGCAAAAGGCCACATTCAAGATAGATACCAGAACGTCAGACTTTTGGGTTTTGCCCCCCGGCGATTCTTGTGGTGGTGATTCTGAAGACAGCGACAATGCGAGCGCCTCTGCATCTGCTTCGGACTCCGTATCCACTTGCCCTGGTATTGGCTCTTTCGATACTGGCAAGTCTAGCTCGTTCGAGGCGAACGGACCTCAGAACTCCCGCATTATTTTCCGTGACAACAGGGCCGTCTTTGGCTCTTGGGGTAGCGACGACGTCGTCATTGGAGATGTTGTCATCAAAGATGCTGCGTTGATTGTTGCTGATGACTCCAGTGCTTATTATGGTACCCTTGGAGTCGGACTCAAAGAACAGGCCTATGGTGCTATCATTTATCAATTCCCTTTCCAATATGAAACCTTCCCTTTCCTTATGAAGTCACAGGGCATCATAGATAAGGCTGCATACTCATTGTACTTGGATGAAGATGCCAACCAGGGAACTATCTTGTTTGGTGGCGTGGACCATTCAAAGTACACTGGCGACTTGGTGACTCTTCCTATTCTCAGAACTATGCGGGGCTTGACTAATTGTGCCACTCAAGCCAACTACTCTTATTCCTCTGTTCAAATAGCTCTTGACTCCATCACAATTGCTAACGGTGCCACCGACATTGACTTGACTTCAAATGCATACCCTGCCATCATTGACTCAAGCACCACCATTAGTTCCTTGCCCAGTGATGTCTTCTCTAACCTTGTGACCATCTTGAGTGGAGATTGGGACGCAGACAATGAGGTTTATGTCGTCGACTGTGGCTTGGCCAACAACCTGAGTATGAACCTCTCTTTTGGCGGACAGCTGATCCCCGTGCCCATGTCCGAGATTGTTGAAAACGTCGATGACAACACATGCGTGCTTAGCATGCTGGAGGGAGATGCATCCTCCAGCGCCGTGGTGATTGGACACAACTTGTTGCGTCACATGTACGTTGTGATTGATTTGGAGGACCACCAAGTATCAGTTGCCAAATCCACTTCCTCTGATAATGAAGAGATTGAAACCATCTCCTCCGCGATCCCTGGCGCTATCGAAGCAGCACACTTTGACGTGGCAATCTGCCTGGCTCAACGTGAAGCTTCCGTGACCCAGGTTGCCACCACCAATTCCGCCGCTTCTTCTGCCACTACCGCCAATACCAGAACCACCAAACAGGGATCGGCTTCAGCCGCAGCAACCACTGCTTCATCTACCCGAAGTAAAGCTGGTGCCGTCTCTTTGAAGACAAGCTCCACAGGTGGTCTCATTCTGATGATATGTGCCGCATTCCTTTTCCTCCTCTAAGTTCAATCTGCCTCAAGCAAGAGAATATGAGCCGGCGCCACCTTCAATGCGAAACGTACACTGGTCCTTCGACTCAGCCGAATATGCAATTCTAATTCCGAGGAGCCCCCTCCAGAGGCCGCGTTGCTTAAAAAGCTCAACATCGATCAAGTCCATGGACCGACTTGATCGCTAATATATAGATTTCAGGTCCTGCCTATATTGTGCGTGCTCAATCAAAGCGGCACACATGTAATAATATGATACCCATCCTTTCTTAACCAATGATTTCCTTGTAGCTCTTCGGAATGAAATTCTGCCCAGTGTTTCATAGGACTGGCCGTTTTTTCACGAAACTACGAGCCACGAGCACACAAGGCTCCAATATTGAGTGGACAGGCTTGGGGTTCACATGTTGGCAAAAAAAAGGTCCGACGGCCTCCAAATGTGCCTCTGAACTGTGATCATCAATGTACAAACTACAAGTACGCCGCTTTGAGAATAAATATCATGACGAATTGAGGATTCTGTAAAATATGAGCATTTGAGCCTTTTTCCAATATTTAAAGCGACACACCGAACCGGTCGGGCATAGCTACAGGGGCAGCGAGCGTCCATCCATATAACACGAAACATAACCAAGAAGAGATGATTTTCACCCAACTGGAAAAGTAAGTGCGGCCAACAGGCACGAAATCACCGACGTCATCCGCGGTGACATTAACAGTGAGGAGCGATGCAACATATTGGGTGGCGAGGAAGAAAATGACATGGAAAAGAGCATAGCTATAGCTGGTCAGTGCTGGTGCTGGGATCGGCGCATCGTATAGGCTAGCCTCTTGGAGGGCCGACTCTGGAAGTGCACCTTCGTCTACTGCTTGCTTGAGAGCTTGATATCTCATATCAGAGCGAGCAGGAGGTTCTGCCGAGATAGAAGGCGCCGCGAACTCTTCGTCATCATCGTGGTTGGACGAAAACGCCAGGTTCGCGGCAGCACGGAAGGTGGTATATGCCACTGCGATAAATGTAAAGATTGCTCCCAACACAATACTGGCGGTACGAGTACCTCTAGAGCGCACTAGAGGATTGCACAACTTATCATCTGGCTCTGCCGAGACCGCAGAAAGCACAAGGTAAGTGCAATAGAAAACAACCATGGATGATTGGGCCAAGCCAGCTTGGGGATTATGCTCCTGAATGACGGGATTGACCAGCATTGCAGAGATTATAAACGTCAACACAAGGTTGATGGTGATTGCGGCTTGGTTCATCGAGCAGCCGGAGCTGGCGAAGAACCAATACATCACCACGGTGATGATAATGCTGGAAGTATACATCGCCAAAGTACCGCCGACCAACAATTTTTTGTAAAGGCCAGCGTCGCCTTCACCGGTGAGATCCTCCATTTCTATTTTCTCCAAGCACCGTTCTGCCCAAGCATGAGCGAAATCAACAAGCAAAATGAGACCTATTCCCAAAAAGATTGTCGAGAAAGCGATGGCAATATGGTTTCCGTAGAAAACAAAAAATGTATCTGGAATGACAAAGAAATTGACAAGCACAAACACGATATATGCGAGCATTTTGAAACGCCAGCATCCATTCTGGATTATAGCACGAGGGTCACTTGGCGACTTGACCCCGATCAATAGAGCAGCGAGAACAAGATGGAGCGAGCCCAATGCAAAGTTGAGTCGATGCACGGACGAGAAACTGACACAGCCAGAGCCTTCACCGCATCCAATATTAATAAAGCCAAAAGAAGCGTTTTCGATCTTGTGAACGATATAAGGCAGAAGTGCTATCCACGATAGCAAGGAGTTGAGCAAAAGCATGAATGCATAGACAAGGCGAGTCAAGAACGATGAGCGGAGGGTCCCGCTGGCCATACCACATAATGCCGAACACAGCGCCGCACCAATACACAGAGCCAAAGAAGTCGTTAGCGCCGAAGCGCCCATGAGCGGTATCGATAGAACCGCACCCATGAGAAAGTGATGTCTTTGGTAGTGGAGGCGTTGCGACACAAACGACTCGAATCAGGCATAACTAGAGGCACGTGACTGAGTTAGGGTCAACGCCACTATGCAGTACAGGCATGGAGTCAGGCAAATTTGACGTTCTTAACTATGGTGGAACTTGACACCCTGAAGCCATGTCTTTCAGGAAGAGAGGCGAAGTGATAGGTGGACCTCGAGAAGGTAGTGGTATTCCGAGTACTAGAATACCGTCAAGTATAGCCTCTAATTCGGTGAGGCCCACCCCGATTTCAAGTAGGGTTCTTAGTGGGGTTTCCAATAGAGTCCCAGGAAGGGTTTCTGGTGGGGTTCCCGATGGGGTTCCGGGGAGACTTCCCGTTTCAGATTCTTCCCAACTGAATCATGTTGAAACCATACAACGAACCAATCCGGGCGTAAAACCGTCTTTGATAACTTCTCAGCCGACCATTTCCACTGGCACTGCAGATCTAGATCGGATCTTACTACATCAAGGACTTCCTCAAGGCTCACTGCTTTTAATCCAGGAAAGCGGGACTACAGACTTTGCTGCTGTTCTCTTGCGTGCGTACGTCTCACAAGGAATAGTACATAATCGTGTTGGTGCCGAAACCGATAATGTTCACTGCATCGTGGTTGGCGCTTCGCTGTCGTGGCTGGCTAACTTGCCTGGGATCTACCAGGGGTCTAAGCGCGAGCAACAGAAAGCAAAGATCTTGGCTGACCAGAATAAAACATCGGTGTCGAATAAAGCTGGGAATGGGGATATGAAAATCGCCTGGAGGTACGGTCTAAATAAATCCAATCGTGAGGAGCGGATAGCAGGACAGGAGTCCGCACTGAATTCTTCGCATCCTCACTACACTCACCAGTTTGATATCACTCAGCGGCTCCATCCTACACCGCATGCACAGGACATTTCATATGTCCCAATAAACGGTTCATTTCAAACGACAATAAAGCAAATCCGTTCGATCATTGGGAAATACCGCACCAGGATCATTCGTATAGCTATCCCCGGACTTTTGCATCCTTTGATTTATGCACCAGAATGCTCACGCCCCACATATATTGTACCTTTCTTACATGCGTTACGTGCATTGACAAGGCAATTTCCCGAGACAGTGACGGTGATGGCTTCATGGCTGCTGGACTTGTATCCACGAGAAGCGGGATTATCGCGGATTTCCGAAAATCTTTTCGATAGCGCGATCCATCTTCAACCGTTCAATCAGGATATGTTGCAATTAATCGAGCGTGCATTCAAGAACGAGCCCCGCAAGCAACAGCAAGGTCTTGTGAACATTATAAAGTTACCAGTACTCGCCGAGCGCGGTCTAATGACTATACATCGCGGTGAATACGCGTATAAGAATGGAAAGAGCCGGTTCGAAATCAGTTCTTGGGGGATCCCAGTGGAGGATGATGGTGGTGGAGGAGGTGAAGGCAACACCACGCAAAACATTGAGTTTTAAATAGGTTAATTTAGTCCATTCTTACACAAAAGATCCTTGTTCTAGTCACAAACAGAGTTTCCAGATCGAATGATCGATGAGAATCAAGTTGTTGTGAATGTTGTGGTCCGAAGATCGAATTGACAATCAAAATTCAAATAACAATCAAACACATACGTTGTTCTGATTAGTATAAAAATTGGACTGACAATCAAAGACAAACCACAATTTAACACATATTTTGTTCTGATTGATATATAAATTTCACTAAATCACTATAAATCCAAGTGGTGGAATGAGAAATTGAAGAAGGGGGTCCAGACTAGCGGACATACGACACCGACACAAACTAAAAGATGGGCTGAAAAGTCAACTTTGAGAGCCAATGCCACGCTTCGGCGTTGGCATCACGCTTGAAGATGGGCTGAAAAGTCAACTTTGAGAGCCAGTGCCACGCTTCGGCGTTGGCGTCACGCTTGAAGATGGGCTGGAAAGTCAACTTGGAAAGCCAGTGCCAAGCTTCAGCTTCGCGTTTGTGGTTGCGTTCGGAGTTTTCAATCTCGTCGGCCAAAGTTCCGTTGACAATGAGAATCGCCTTCTGGCCATCCTGCATGACCACAACGGGGACCAGGTCGTTGGTAATGGGAGTAGCGGTCAAAACAGCTTCTTGAGGGATGTTCAAGTAATGAATCTCATTGGTGGCATTGTTGGCAGAGTCAGCTGCGACGAGAGCAACAGAGGTGAATGCGACAAGAGCGGAAAGAGAGAATTGCATGATTAGAGATGTTTTGATGTGGTGATTGATGGATGGATGATGATAAGAATGAACCGAGAGAGTGAGCGTCGCAGCCATATATATAGTTGATGCGACAAGGCCATTTTGAAAATGGCTGCAAAAAAAATTAGTTATGGTGTGTGCCATCATGTTCGATAAAACGCTCAATGGGGAAATTTTTGATGAAAAGTGGTGAATGGCATGTCTGATCAGATCTTTGAGTCGCCGGGATATTTTACATGCTGAAACCAATGGGCTTCCCAACAAGGTTTTATTAGATGCATATCATGTTTCAAAGCCTAGTCTGAAGGAGAAATACGATTGGTGCATGCCCTATTCGGGAAGCGAAGGGACAAATTGAATCACCGACAAGATCCGTCTCAGCAATCTGAATTATGGACCTGCCAAATTTATTCGAGGTGTGACGATCATCAATCAACTGAGCACATGGGTTATGTTCGAAACATGTGATTAGTAGTGGCAGTTCCACAACGCCTTGATATACTGGGAGACGAAGGAGTTTTGTAGCGAGTTACTCTTTGCACCAGCATTGCGATTCATCGATAAATGGAAACCAATCACCAATCGCGAGGAGATGGCTTCAGAGAATGTCTCACTTACCAATCCTGATCGCGCGCCCCAAATGCCATTTTCCACTGTGAAAACATACAACGCCGCATATGTTAGAACAGAGATTATCGAGAATACCGCTTCCACGACAGATCATGACCATCATCGATGATATTCCCTTCCTCCCAAACCCGACTAGACGCAAAGACTGAATGTTTTCTGGTTGTTATCTCCTTTGCTTCCCCATTCTTTCAACCTGTAAGCGCATGATATCGATAGATTGACGTAGATGTTTATTAGATTCGGATTCAGCTTCATCTCGGTCAGATAATTTCAAAAGAATTAGCCGTTGGGTGCGTTCTATATCGTCCAAGCGACGTAGTATAGTCTGCAAAAGCAGCTCATCCTTTGTATTTGAAAAGTCAAGTTTTGGAGGTGGAGGAACGGACGCGATCGGAATTGGTACGGAAGCTAATTCTGGTGCGGGAGCCGTAACCGTATCTGATGAAATTATTGGAGTAGGAAAAGAATTTGATGTAAGAGCAGGCAAAGTAGTTGATATATGAGCAGGCAAAGTAGTTGATGTATGAGCAGGCAAAGTAGTTGATGTAAGAGCAGGCAAAGTAGTTGATGTATGAGCAGGCAAAGTATTTGATGTAGGATTGCGCAAGGTAGCCGATGTAGGGACAGGATCATAATACTCCAAATTTGGGACTGCCAGGAAGGCCACAGATTTCAACTTCTTGGGCAGCGAGACATGCAAAGACGGCGAGGAACGCTTATTGTCCAATTCCAACTCTGCAATGGTTCGACGCCGCTCGGGAGAACCACTATACCGTATAGGAGATTGATATGAGCCACGCGCGAGAGACCGATTCCTAACGGGAGAGGCTAGAGCTCGGGATACACGAGAAGGAGAGCCTAATCCATGACTGGAATGATCGGCAGTGCCAGCAGTATTATGCTTTGTATTGTACATGCTGTGTTCTGATGGTGGATAAGCGAGAGAGCGAGATCGTTACATGAAGAACCGAGGGAGAAAAAAACAGAGTCGCGTTCAGGCGCAAGGCTTCCCCAATGCCCTACTCATGTCCAGTCCCCGGATATTGTTTATATCGCTTATACTGAGGACTGATGAGCCTATATATATTCAATCATTTGATGATAACGGGGAGTTTATGAAGTACAATTTCCAAGCACACATGGCTCTCGATCTCTTTTCTTCGGCGTCTGTACGAGATCAGTACGCTCAACAACAACAGCATGAGCAACAGCATGAGCAGCATCAATCTGGTGCTCTGTCTTTGAATGCGTTACTTCTCTTTGTCAATGATGGACTCGCTGTATATGGGCATG
>JAKTTQ010000026.1:0-41750 GCA_030581555.1 [Candida] argentea
TTGCGATGTATTCGAGCTTTGTCAAATTACGATCCCTGGGTCAACAAATGCGTGGTGAAGCCCACAGTCATCTCTCCATTTATTTTCAATTACTTGAACTTCATGCGGACCGATCCTCACGCTGCAAACAATTATCAATTGAAACCTAATTCCCGCGATCGAAGCTCATCGGGCGCGTCGATGCTGACTTTTGCGGACCCGGATAAAAGTCCTCATAAAATGAGAGCATTTCGCCGTCTGAACATATTTGCCGGTAAAGATCGTTTGCAAGAAAATGGCCTCGCACGCATGCCTTGCCACTATGTCAGGGAGTATGTTGTTGGGTCGCATGTATTAATTCCAAAAATGCTCAATGTTTAGCTCGATTCACATTTTGGATTTGTACTTAATTTATTCTTACCTCTTCAATCTCAATGTAGTCTTTTCGAATGGCTCAGGACTGCTTTGAGATACGTCTTGACAACCGATTTATCTTCAATTGTTTAACTCTATTTTCGAAAGCATCAATCATGATCGACGACACTTGTTTAGAAAAGGCAGAGCTGACGGTGTTGTATAATGGATTTTCGAATCGGTAGCTGAGATCGAGACGCACAGTACAAAAGTCACCAGGGCCTGCTATGAAGACCTTTTTTTCCTCAAATGTCCATTCTGTCGATAGATGCTCGAATAAAGAATGGGTCTCACTCTTGGCAACGACCAGTTTATGGGGGATACATTGCAATTTGCACACAAATTTCTCATCGAACAGTTTCCATCCAACACGTAACCCCGCCTCGGAAGCAAAACCAGCATCATCGGTCTGATTGATGAATGAGTCCACTACAAATGGTAGAAACTCTTTGTATCGTGCAACGTCCGCAACGATCTCGAACATTTCGGTCGCTGAGCAGGGCACTACACGAGAGACTTTGTGTGTACATGCATTATTCGAATATGTGACACCAAAGAGTGTGCGTGTTGGTATGACGAAATGTAATTGCTGTCTACCAATCCGAGTGACGCGGCACCCAGAGCGGAGAATGCTCATGATGACTGTTGGAGGAATTGAAGGGGCTCACACCTTCATTTTTTTCGACTTGACGCGGTCCGCAGATACGCCATGTCAAGCTACGATTTGGCGAGCACTATGGCAAGCTAGGCTACGTTTGTCTGATAAGAACCAATTTCGTTTATTCATAAAGGCACAGATATTTAGATATGAGAGTACATGAACAGCCAGAGATCTACTGGGCCTTAGTGTAAACCAATTGCTTGGAGTGCTTCACGACGGGGGTGATGATACCATCGGCCTCCAACTGTCTCAAGGCAACTCTGGCGAGAGAGCCACCAATCTTGAGTCTGTCAACCAAGACAGAAACGGAGACGTACTTGTAGGTGGGGACCTCCTTCATGAGTCTGTCAAACTTTTCCTGGTCCAAAGCGATAAGGTGCTGGGCCTTGTCCTTTACCTTACCCTTGTTCCACTTTTTCTTTCCCTTCTTACCACCGGCCATGGCGGCGGCGGCCTTGGCGGCCTTGGTCTGTTGAATCTTGGGAGCCATTCTTGATTAACAACAGGTACCTTCCAAAGTCACCTCGGGGCCTTCATTTTTTCGGTCTTGCTGAGGAAAAACTTGCGTACTGCAGGTAGATGGCCCCAGTGTGTATTATGTAATATGAAGCACACGCATAAATCACGGGACTATGGGGCTGTAGCCCTCGTGGACACACACCCGAAAACAAACACCGGGTCTGTGAGTATAAACGAGCCAAGAATCACCCGATGGCTAAACGCACAGCTGAGAAGCAAATCAATAACCAAGGAAACCTGGAGTCTGAAAATGAAGAGATTATCGAAGTCAAAGTTGCTGATCCACTGACTCTTGCAAAACGCAAGATCATCGCGCCGAAACGATTGGGTCGCAAGCTCAATTCATCTCTGACACCCGTGTCTCGCGACGATAGACTGGAACGGGATGCTAAAGTGATCGCACTTAATGAACAATTCCTCCAGGCGATTCAACTTAATCTGAAGCCCAATACGGTCGCTGATTTTACGTCCATCGCACAAAAATATATAACCTATTATTCGTCGTTGAGTTCTCCGGACAACCCACAAGCCGTGTCGAACATCAGCATCCCCACGCTGTCAGCCTTCAACTTTGGAACCCAGAATCAAACTGCATTCAAGACTACTGCCTTCCCCCCATCCAAAGCTCGCCCCTTTCTGGATATAAAGTCAACTGCATCAAAGCCTGGTAATACTGCGGGCGGACAGGTTTCAACAGGATTCGGCGGAGGATTCGGGAATCTAAGTCATACACCTCTAAGCACTGGAACAAAACCAGCTTCGGACACTACAACCAGTTCCATGTTCTCCGCCATCGGGACTGGCACGAACACTCCAGCTGCAAATCCTGCGCCTACACTCACCGAACCGGCATCGAAGGATACTAGAAATGCCGCTTCAAAAGAGCAGGCAAATGCAATTGAGGTAGATTCGTCGTCATCATCTGATGAGGAGATTGAGATTAAAGGTCCTCAATTTACTTTGACTGCTCCTCCAGTAACGAAGAATTCCCCATTCTCGTTTGGTTCAAAACCGGCTGCGAAGAAAGATGAATCGGACTCAGAATCTGAAATTGAAATAAAGGGGCCCACGTTCCAATTCGACAAACCCATTAAAGATGCGGTCTTCAAGTTTGATAAACCCGCCTCGAACCTGTCTGCCCCGGCATTTTCATTTGCACCTGTGAAAGCGTCAGACCCTAAACCTCAAGCAAGCATTCTAAGTGAAACACCCTCGTCAACCAAGCCGCAATTCACCTTTCCCGCTAAGACGGATGTCTCGTCAACTCAAGACGCTCTGGTGATGCCGAAAAACACTCAATCGAATACCGCAAAACCATTATCGTTCGGTAATTCGGGCTTAACCGGCGTATCTGCTCCAGAGAATCTCTTCTCATTCACAAATAATAAGACTGACTCCGACTTCACATCGCTGAAACCCGACTCGTTTACTCCTGTGGGCGCTAATTCACAAGACTCCTCCACAACTACTCAACCGAAGCCATCTCTATTTGGTAGTAGTGTCAAATTTGGCTCTGATGCCTCTTCCGCCCAATCTGGCTTGAACCCAACCAGCATATCCGAAAAATCTGAGCCAACTCTTGAAGCAAAGCCATTTTCCTTCCGTGCTGATGAGAGTTCGAAACCTTCAACCCCATCTCCTCCTACGAACCCATTGTCGCTCAGACCAGTCTCGAAGAACACATCGAGTCAGGACTCAGCGAAGGATGAGACGGACGGCCCGGTACCCTCTTCATTTATTGGCGCGAAACCTTTTTCATTCGGACTTTCTTCAGATGCTAAGAAATCGGACTCAATGCCCACTGCTTTCGGTACTCAAAAGGCCAGCAATCAAACGCCTCCATTCAATTTCGGCAACGGTGGCACATCTTTTGGCGTCTCCCAAGCTCCAAACGGCAATTCACAAAAGGGAGCAGTAAATGACTCTCAATTGACAGAAAAAATTGCCCCGAGCTTTAATTTGGGAGGTAGCAAATCAGATGAGGCACTGACAAACGCGAAACCTCTTTTTCAGCTATCAAGTCTGGACACCCCAACGAATAAAACTGATTCAGAGCCAAAACCTATCAACTCGCTATTTTCATTCAAGCCTGCTCCGACATCAGGGCCGATTTCCGCTCCAAGCTTCAGCTTCGGTATCAATTCTGCCAGTGCAAAACAAACCGAGACTAAGGAAGCGACCAAGCCTCTATTCAACTTTTCCAATAAGGGTACTGCAACGACAACCTCTCAATCTCCTGCTTTCAATTTTGGAAATCCTAGTTCGAGCTCACCGATACCATCTGCCGCATTCACATTCGCAGGCGCTTCCAAGGCTAAGGAGCAAGGCGGGAAAGATGGTGACGCAGAGCTAGTTGAGGAAGAGTCCACAGCTCAATTCGAGCCTGTGGCCAAACTTTCCGAAGCAAAAGTCGAATCACCTGTCACTGGTGAGGAAGGCGAAGAGGTCTTGTATAGCCAACGCGCCAAGTTGATGCTCTTCGACCCTCAATCATCTGATCTGCCCTATACGAACAAGGGAGTAGGCGATTTGAAGGTCCTCAAGAATTCGGACACCGGCAAGTCGCGCATAGTCCTAAGGGCCGATGGCGGTTTGAGAGTATTGCTCAACGCCCCAGTTTCCAAAGATATGTCGTACAGTACTGTGGGAACGAAGATGGTTCGAGTTCCCACTATCAACCCTGAAACCAAAAAGATCGAGTTCTATGTGTTTCAAGTTAAGCTTCCAGAGGACGCCAACCAATTTTTAGAGACCCTTAATAGCGTCAAGGGTTGATCCCGTAATAAAAGCTACTGCATCATTGACTAGAACTGTTTTTTCGGGGTTGACGCAAATCACAAGAAGTTGGTTAGCCTCGTCCAAAGACAAAGTGGAGTACAAAAAAGAGGTCGTACCCGGATTCGAACTGGGGTTATTTGGATCAAAACCAAAGGTGATAACCACTACACTATACAACCGATTTTTTTCGATTGTGAAAAATAACGCCAAGTGTAGACGTTTTGTGCTTCTATTTCCTCTCACTGTTTAGTATAGAGTTGTTGAATCTATTTTGCGGAATCTCATATACTCTGATGCATCCAGCAATTAGTATTTCAAGGAGAAAGCACTACTCATATCGAAAACATGGCATCCTTCGATTGATTTTGTAACATTAGAAGTCTACAACATACAATAATGTCTCGTCTAGTATAACTATGTACATAATGCGAATTCCTTGACAGGTCAGGTTACTTGTTTTTCGTGTTAGAGTTTTCACCCTGATTATCGTTCAATTTGAAAAACCGATTCAAAAATTTGCCAATCCGCTTCAACTTTGATGGGTGTAAATCCTTCTCGTCATAGGTCTCTCTCGGGGATCCGTTTGTGTCGTCTTCAAGATCCAATTTCCAATGGGCGTCTGTGCGCTTTGCATTTTTATCGTTGAACGCATCAGCCAAAGCTTCCAATAAGGCGGTTTGGATCGGAGTCTCCGGGACCAACGTGCGAATTTTGAGCACAACCTCCATATTACCGCGATTGTTCTTATTGCGGTTGATGGGCACACCCTTGTCGGGTATGGTTAGAGTATGGCCGTTTTGTGCACCGGCACGCAACTTGAGCTTGATACTCTCGCCATCAACGGTAGGTACCACGATTTCTCCACCCAAAGCAGCAGTTGTCATCATTACGTCCTCGGTCAAGACAATAGTGCTAGAATCCCCCTTACGTGAGAATCGTGGGTCCACAGCAACATTGACACGAACGATCAAATCACCATTTCTGAGCACGTTGTAAGCATCTTTGGCCGCAACCGGAGCGTCACCGGCACCGGGAATACGCAATCGGGAGCCGTCCATAATACCGCACGGCAACTCTACTGTGGTTGACTTTGGTGCCTCCTCGACTCCCTGTCCATGGCAGCTGGAACATTCATCGCCCCTTGAAATAGTTACTCCAGTTCCGTGACACGTATTACATGTGCTTGCCATTTGGAATCCACCAATAACGTGCGCGGTTTGTCCAGTTCCATGACAAGTTGGGCATGTTTTCTTCTTTGCGTCTTTTTTGAGGCCCAGGCCGCGACATGATCCACAGCTCACAATGGCCTTATAATTTATGGTTACCTTGGTGCCGAAAATGGCTTCTTTAAATGAAATGCTCTTCAAGACTTCGATATTGTCACCGACATGCTCTGTCACATATTGAGTCCTGCCGCCTTGAGATCCGCCACGGCCGCCCCCAGCAAAGGCCTCTTTGAAAAGATCTTCGAATCCGAATCCTCCAAAAGGGTTACCAGCACCTCCCCCAAACGGGTTACCTCCGCCAAACGGATTACCACCAGCATTCGCATAAGGGTTTGCATTACCATTCGCATCGAACGCTGCAGAGCCAAATTGATCATACTGTGCACGCTTTTCCTTATCACTCAAAAGCTCGTACAGCTCTTGAATCTTGTGGAACGTCTTCTCGGCACCCTCTTCTTTGTTCACGTCTGGATGGTATTTCTTGACCAATCCATGGTAAGCCTTTTTAATTTCTTTGGCATCAGAGCTTTTACTAACGCCCAATACTTTGTAAGGATCAAAGTCAATGGATCTGGCGGCCGAAGCGTGAAAGGCACGATGATTGACGTAATTGGTCTTTTTGCCCGACCGAGCTCTGGGATAGAATTGAGTGAAATCATCTCTTTGCAAAAGACGCGGAGCAGAGGACAATGGTCTGCATAGAATTCTCGAGACTCTATATCCTGCGGCACTTAATTGCCTGGCGGAAGACTTTGCTATTTGCATTTCTTGAGATGAGATGAAGGAGTAGCGCAGTATCTATTCCGATTATATCACGGTATTGTGAATTTCGATGCTCTTCTAGAACGAAATTGTGAGACAGCTGTCACGTGTATATCTCCCTGCTGCTCTACTTCTGTCACGCCACCCTATAGAAATTTGAAAAAAATGGCAACTTGTCCGAGTGGTTAAGGAGAAAGACTTGAAATCTTTTGGGCTTTGCCCGCGCAGGTTCGAACCCTGCAGTTGTCGTTAGTTTTTATTGCTCTTTCCACAAGAATATCTTCGAAACATCTTTCAAGTCCCGTCTCCACCAAGGTAAAGGTGAATGACTGCGTCGCTGTAATGCTATTTGATGGCTTGGGACTGACCATCGTTGAGATCAATTAACTACGGTGTTTATATGCGAACTCAAAAGAAGGGCCCTATCAAATTGACTAGACTTGACCTATACACTCTGGGAGGAAGATCTTTTCATCTCGATGTTCATTCTCTATTGCTTTTGAAATGAGCATCGACTCATCAGGCACTTGCATAAACAAACATAATGAGCATACCAACGACAACAAAAAGCAAAAGGTTGACGAACAAATAAGGGCTGTTACCAAGACGAGTGGTGAGTCGTTGCGCAATAGCCACAACAACCCACTAGTCCCTGCTCTGCTACCTTCTCCGATAGGGTCCAACTTCATGGATACGCTCAAGGCAAGGATCGTGCACCATGTACCGACGGCTGCAACGAGTAAGTCCAGGAAGACCGCCACTAGTGGCCACAAAAACTTCTGGAGTGTGATATTGCCGTAACTGATTATGAACGCCACGAGGAGCAAGTCAACATGGAAACCTAGCGCTGCAGGTTTTAAGTCGCCCCAAAAGCCAAGGATGCTGAGCATTACCCAGGTGGGCCATAGAAGGGCGCACCCAGCGAAAAGTATCGCCATTCGCGCTTGTAATGTCGTTTCACGCAACTGGTCTAGCAACTGCTGCATTTGCGGGGTAATCATGGCAAATATAATGGATTCTGTATACTTCGCTGAAAATCAGGATAGATGTAGCTTTATAAAAGCTTGAGGCGACAATTATTTATAAGGCCAGTTGATAAATAAAGTTTGGTGGCTTCTTGTGGTTTGAGTGCTGAATGTGGAATAAAGTTTTGCAGGCAAGAGGATGCGAAATAAGGTTTGTGGGCAAAACTCACTTCGTCAAAGCATGTGTCAAACCCGGGAGATGGCCACAAATCGGCAAAATGGGTGTGTGTGAAATTTCTGATTCGAAAGTGGTGAACTCGTCACTATCACGCATTTGCTGATACGGAAACCCAAGCGGGGCAATCAAGAATGACTGCTAGCTGTTACACATCGGGCAAAATGATTGACTCTGCCGTGCTGTCTTGGCATAATTCTAAGAAGGTCTTGAGGTTGTTGTGCAAAAACACCTGGCCCCGGCTAAAAAACCCCATTTGATCAATGGATTTTTCATCTTTTTTTTTCTCCGTCTCGAGCGGACAACGACACAAGATAACTAGCTCTGGTACAGGGTTGCTCTACCGATTCGAAGCGTTGTCTTAATAAAGCGGTTGATGTGACTTAGTCGTTGTTTAAAGTGCGATCTGTTATATTTTCCTCGCCTACGATATCTTTTTTTTGTTGCCCCGTGATCTGATTCCTGATCCAAAGCCTTGCACGAACTCATACCTGCCGTCATTCCATGGAGCTATGACCACCTCCTGTGATCCTGGCGGTAACAGGTCTGGCCGCTTGGATCCGACCAAATCTTCTGCTGGTAAGACATATTCACCACAATCTGAAAATGATTGGTCTCGCACCATCAGCAAGGAGCTTCACGCTTTACAAACAGACTCGACAATGAAGAGGAGTTCGGTTTTTGATTTGATTGATATCTGCGCAAAGTTGTATGAGGTTTCATTGCAAGAGGCTGAGAAAGATGATATTCTTCAAGGCCCAAATCCCCTACATGACTCGCGCGCGCTTCCCGATTCTGCCCTTAGAGCTTATATCAGGGGTTACTTGGTTTTAACATACTTTATAAGTAATTTCGTTATGATGCATTTCAAGGGCTTCGACGTGTTCATTGAATCTAGTGAACGGGATTTTTACCTCTATTTGCAATTGTTCTTGTCATATAATAAGGACTCGCTCACCCTTGACTCTGATTCTCGAACTATACAGTCTATCCGAGACGCTATCGTCACTTACTTGATCAAACGAGGCCTACTCAATTATGATGTTGACGAGTTACATGGCTGGCTAACAGAGTGGGTGAAATGGGCCCGCAGCACCGGTAATACAATGATAGAGCCGCAAAAACGTCCTGATACGGAATCCACGGTCGACGACACCTCATACCAAGCAAAATCAGACAGTCGCGATCAATTTTCGGTCGATGATGCTATTCGGCGATTCCCGCCCATCTGTGGAATGGGATCTTCGAGAAAGTTTGACTCGAAAATGGAAATGCCGGACTATGCACTGACAAGTGTTGACTCAGTTGACCTGGGTAATACTTGCGTTTCGATTAGAGACAAGGAGGAGTCGTCTCGTTTTGCAACCGATACTGTGAACGCGAAAATTGCGAACGGTACAATCCCCGGGCGCAGCTATCAAACGGATACCATACCAGTACGATACGATGGCTCGCGCCCTGTGCACGACTCGCGAATGCCACCACCTGTTCCTCTAGCGTCCGCCATTGAAGTTCAGAATCATTTCAAGCATTCCGTTGGTTCTTACGATGGAGGAATTCACGATAAGTATAATGAAAACGCTATTACCCAGGACGAATGGAGTCATCAGAGATCAAGGGCCTTACCGTCGAGCCTGCGCCCAAAACAGGAAGTAATGGGTCATCCCGCGCCACAGTCTTCGCATTCGTCTTCTCGGTTGCCTATTCCAAGCATGACGCATTACTCCCAAGATCCTCATTCACAGAATGCTATCGGAAGCCCCTCCCCCCGCAATACTCCTGCGCACCTTGTACCATCCCATGAAGCCTTCCGGCCACAGCATCAAAATCAGACAATTTATTCCCGTCCCCGTCAGGACCTCTCGCAATATTTGAGCTCGTCGGCGGAATCGGTGTCAATTCGAGCGAAACCGCAGTATGCCTACAATCAACAAAACAGTCAGTCGTCTCCTTACATTAATGATCCTCGTTTTCCAGCTAATAATGGAGTTATGCAACCGGTGTGCGGTCTCCATAATTTCGGTGCAACTTGTTATATCAACCTGACAATGCAGGTTTTATTTGCAATCCCTGACTTTACAAGTTTATTCGGTGAACTCAATCTAGGAGCCGTTGCGCATCCAGGCTTGAGCGATGCAATAAAGAGCTTGCTACAAACGTTCGAGCAGAACAGTGGTGTCTCAGTTACACCCTCGAAGTTCATCAGAACCACATCTCACCTCAAGCCCGACTTCCGTATCCCAACTGAGCAGCAGGATGCTCAGGAATTCCTATTATTCGTGTTACAAAGATTACATGAAGAATTGTGTACGAAACCTTCAGCTCACGATCACTCTGCACATCGGATTCTTTCTCGTCAAAAATGGATTCTCAATATCCCACATAAGGATGAGGAAGAATACCTCAAATGGTATCAATCACTCGAGAGGATAGAGGGCGTGTCTCCCATAAACGACATGTTCCAGGGCCATTTACAAAACAAGTTGACATGCAACAGGTGCGGTTGCGAATCGATTTCTTACTCGCCTTTCACGATTTTGTCCCTACCCATACCTCGCCATCGCAATCGGCATGATGCAGTTGACTTGAGAGCATGTTTGGATTATTACACCGAAGACGAGGTGTTGAGGGGATCAAATGCTTGGAACTGCCCGAAATGCCACAAGCAGCCTCACACCAGTGCCTTAGACACACATCCAGTGTTCACCACGAAAAAATCCGGCATTTTCCACCTTGGAAGGAAGCAAAAGCTGCCATCTGTTGAAAAGCAAAAAAAAAAAGACACCAATGACGTTTCTACCAAGAGTCTTCGATTTATCAAGCTTCCATCGACGCTTTTCATTCATTTGGCGCGGTTCTCTGCGAGTCTCACAAACAAAGTGGACGTGATGATCGAATATCCTATAGAGTTGCAGATGGCTGGCTCCACCAATGCACGCTATCGATTGACGGGTGTCATAAATCATTATGGCAATCTCAAGGGTGGCCATTATACTGCAGTAGCAAACAAGGCCAAAGGATCCCAGCGTTGGTTTCAATTTGACGACGGAGTTTGCAGGGCAAACGCTGTCCCAGGTTCTGCTACCAATGGTGGCACTCTTCTATCTCGAGACGCATATGTTTTGTGTTACGAGCGAGCGTGAGGAGCACTGACATGTTATTGTTCATCAGTTTGAGTCCTCATCAGAGGAATCATTCTCGAAAACCAGACTGGCTTTGGTCTTGGGCGCCTTTTTCTTGAACAGAAGTGCCACCTGTATGGGGCCTGTATTCAGACCCTGCAGTATGACTGTATCTGCACTCAGTGTTATAGCGAGTTTCCCCGCTTCGATCTGACCTTGAAGGATCTTAGAGTCGAGACTCGCCTCGGTTCGAAGACTATTCGAGTGATCCTGACGCTTCTGCTGTGCGGGGTCATTATGATCTATGAACAGAATATCGAGACTAGGCTCGGAGGAGTCGTAGTCTGAGCCGGTCTCCGTAACTTTTACCAATCCGTTGTCGCCCAAATACTTCACAAACGATGTAAGACTTGACCACCTCGTAGCATTCATATGCACATGATGCTTATCACTCAAAATATATTCTTGATAAAACTTGTTAGCATTTATCGCCTTAGTACCATGATTCACACGAAGCATACGCAAAAAGTCACTTTTCAATGTATTAGAATAGTTCTGGACCACCTGGCCAGCCTTACCGCTCTCACCCAAATCGTTTGCTCGATGGGTATGGCTAGGAGAGCTGAGATGATTTTTGAAGCCGTTCGCATCTCGACATTGCTTAGCACATAGCTGACAATAATAACGTAATCGTTGAAGACCTGAAGCCTTGAGACGTTTCGACAGATACTTTGCTGTACCTATTTCGGCTTTAGCCATATGGGTGGCAGTGGATGAAATAGCGTCTACGATTTTTAAATTTTAATTGCCTCAATTTTCCAGCGCCATGTTTTGCTTTTTACCATAGGGTGAATGTTTGGACGGGGTCACCGTGGATGCTGTAGATCCATACAACTACCTATCAATGGTATGCGAACTCTCAGTAAGAGTGCGAAACCGCCACGCAATACATTTGTCCCAATCTTGAATCCACTTCAATTCATATGGCACAATCAAATTCCTTCAGGAGCCAAACTCTCAGGCGCTCTAGGATCGGTGGCCGCGACATTCATACACGTACATCCAAATATTATGGCGACACTCGGGCCGCCATCACTTTTATGCGGTTACTATGCGTATCGCTATACTATGCAAAGATATCGCGGTCGAGAAATTTCAAAAGCATTGGCGACTTCGCCCGATCCTACAAAAGGTGATATTATTAGAATTCTGACTTATGATGAATCTTCCCTTGATAACGTGCTTATCGGGCTTGAGACCCAATTTGACCATTTCAAATCTCAAATCATTGAGCTCGTTGAGCGACGTATTATTGATTACGTCGGGACCGAGCCCGAACCCAAAGGCATCTGTAAAACATTCATTGATGAGAATCTGCAGTTCAATGTCAATATACATGCCGATGATCTCGATACGTTCATATTGCTGGAAACTGGAGACAAGAGCGAATTCATAAAGTTGACATGTCCATTATATGCCAGCAAAGACGTTACACAGACGAAACGGATCGGAACTTGCGAGGTATATCTTTTGGAGCAGAAAAAGACTGCAGACTTCATCGAGTACCGTATACGAATTTGTGTCTCGCCTTATAAGTTCTTCTCCCGTCTGGAGACCCAAATCGTGCGTGCGCCAAAAGGGGGAATAATGAACAGCAGTCTTTTGGAAGTTGACAATCCAGAGACCGACTCTTGATAAACATATTCTGACGGCTTCCTTTTTCAAGGGATTGAATGTGCCAATAGTATCTAAAAGATCGGAAAGTAAATATTTTGCTCGATAATACATAGATCATACGTAGATAATCGTAAATCATACGCACAATGATCGAGTATCTCCAAGACTGATACAATTGAGGGGCATGTGTCGGACAAGTCGAAACAAGGCGTTTGACTCATGAGTTAGTCTTGATTTTGGTCGATCAGTGTGATAGCTCAATCGATCATCTGTACAATGAGTGTACGTTTTTTAATTTGCAAATGATATCACAATATGTTGTTAGGCACACAGAATGCCAGTCGAGTGAGGATATTTTCAGATTATTTCATCAACACAGCGTTGTCTAAGGTTGTTCCTTTGCAAGGGTGGTTTCAGCAGATATGGCAGGCGCCTGAATGCCAGCGAGTCCTGTTCCCTGTGTGTAACAACGGATCTCATCCCTCTCTCCTCAGGGGGCTTGCGTTTTTGGCAAATTTATCACATAGATGTTTAACCTGGTTTGAAAAACTACAGAAACAAGCTACGAGTCCAAAATAATATTAGATTTTCATCACGAAAAACCCCATTACAACGCCACCAAAGATCTTTGCTAGCATCTTGCAATCAAGTTACAGGTATATAAGGTTTCTTCAGACAAAAAATCAGCCATTAAGCCGGGAAAATGACACTAACTCACTTGAAGAGTTTGTGGTCTTGCAAAGATCCATACCGCAACGTTGTATGGAAGTGCCTAGAGATTGCAAGGAGCCTCACGGACTGTTATAGAAGGGATTTGAGAGCTGATAACTGAAGTAGACTCAATGAAGCTCGCTTAAAATAAGTCGCATTAATTCTTTTTAATCCAGTCATTGGAAGCTCCGAAGATATTGCAAGACTAATCAATACCAGACGAATCAATAGTTCGAAGATAGAGCTGAACTCATCATCACTGAAACTCATGCTTTTGATATCCGTATAAGTACTAGACACTTCCAATAGTCTATGCCTCTTAAGCTTAGTTGATTTCTTTGTCTCTCAGAGGAATTTTCATGAGCGTTAATTTTTGAACATGTCTTCCGCATGACTTCGGTGTAAGGATTTGATTGCATTCCAGCTGTGAGGTATTGGACCCGAGGTGGTCCAAGCCCAAGGCGAGTCCTGTGTAAGGACTGATAGCACTTTATAATTACCTGCAACTGTGGACACGTGCCGTGGACGCAGGGCGTGGGAATAGATGTTTGAACGGTCCCCTAGCTAAGCCTAGGGGCCACGCTTATTTCTGTACAATCATTTACAGTAGCTTGCTCTCCAGTAATCCACGGATACTAGGAACGGCGAGCAGATATTTAACACCGGCAAAAAAAAGCCGGGCTAGTATAGTGGTCAGTACACTTCTTTGTGGCAGAAGAAACCCAAGTTCGATTCCTGGGCCCGGCAGCCATTTCTTTTTTGGAATTTCCCCCCAGCTTTTTAGCTACCAACCTTAGGTTGAATGATGATGAATTGATGTTCCTTAAACTAACGCTAATGTGTCGCTCCCCATAGTCCAACATTTTCTCCAATGTCAATTTATCTGCCGAATAAATTTTGTTTGAAATGATGAAACAGACCACCAAAACATCCTGATGCTTCTCTAACCTCCTCTAGATGTGGAAGCCATGACTGAATATCTTTTATACGTTTATCTGTTGGTGGGTGAGTAGCGAAAATATTCAGTAGCAAACCCTCACGGCCACCGGCTTGCTGCTTTTCAACAGCTTGCATGCGCTTCCAAAACCGGACGGACTCTGCTGGCTGGAAGCACAGCCTAGCCATGAGTTCACATCCAATGTGATCAGCTTCTGATTCCATATCTCGCGAAGCTGGCATTCGCAATAGACCCGAAACCAACAAATCATTCACCCACGATACGCCAGTGATCGAATATAGAATAGCCGATAACGCAATATAGAGAGGTTGGCTCAGCATCTGCTCGGAAGAGTGATGGGCCAATTGATGTGCGAGCTCATGCGAAAGCACTGTGGCCAAGCCGTCATCATTCTGACAGATGGGTAAGATGCTGGAAAAGATAAAGACTTTACCATCGGGCAATACAAAAGCATTGGGAGCCTCTGATCCGCCCACAACATGAATTGACCAGTCGAGACTTTTCAAATGCGCAAGGTGACGCTTGTCTTCACCCAAATTATCGAAAGCAGTAGCCAAGAGCTTATCCATGACTCCCCCTACCCGACTATATACGGGATTTTGACGAGGGACGATTGAGCCACTAAATTGAGCCATGATTTGATTGTATGAGTAGTCACCGACTTTCTTCTCTAACCAGTAAGGAACCCATATAAGTCTGCGACGATGTGTAAACGGTGCTTCGTCAAGGTTATAGTAGTAAAAACCCAACCCCAAGGCACCTACGGACGCGCCCGTTCTGCTGAGAATGACTTTGTTCCATCGAGATAGTAAGTGACTAGACAGTGACCCCTGATTGAACCGATTATAGTGTGCTCCACGCGCGAAGAATTTGAACATTTTGAGGTCAGAAGAAGATTATCGGATCGGTTTGGTAGCGGGGGCTATCTTGGAAGGAGTCCGCAATAAACGCAAAGACTTGTGTCCATCACGTGGTCAATGGGGATAAACAGTGCTACGACTGACTTCTCTCCGTCAAGGAGGACATTTACTTGCGAAAAGGGATGTATACTACAGTGCTACCTGACATGATATCAGATCATGATCATTTGCGAGTTCCTTCGTGCCTATATTCAGGCTGGCGTCGAGATGAGTTGAGTTGCGATTCTGCGGAACGTCAACGAACGAAGTACGTTGTGCGGCTCCGTGTTGTTCGGCCTTGGATTCAAATACATACAGCTCGTTGATATGAGTTGAGCTCTCGCCGACCAATTGTAGAATGTTCGTTTGAGAGTTATTCAGTGTTTGCAAAGCCAGCAGTTGCACTGCGGTATTTGATGCATTCGCAACACACGCGGGAACTTTATCAAAAATACCTGGTGTTGCGAGTTTTTTGGCCAAGGACTCTAGCGAGTTATTTTCATGTAGACTGCGCAGGTCAACACTGTCGCGACCAGCGGGGAAATGCGGCGGGGCCAATGATTGCAGGTCTTCATTCGGTATCACAGGGAACATTGTGTCGTAAAAGTCATAAGCCAGTCGAGATTGCGGCCTTCTATTGTTATGAGCAGAATGTGCCGATGCAGGTGGGGACGGGGCGTTGAGCGCACCGGCAAGTGAAGGGTTGAGGCGATGGTAATGATGCTGTGGTGGTGGAGGAGTGGAGACCACAGGCTGAGCAGGACGTGTGGAGCTCGATGTGAGCAGTGCTGTTGAGTGACTCGGGGTCGAAGAGCCGTTCCATTCCTTGTGTGGGGCCGCATCCGCCGGCTCCGATGGACTCAACAGGCTAGAGTATTGTGTAGTGTCAGCTTTATCATTACACGTTCGAGGAGCCAGGGAGCTCCGTTTACGGTGAGGTAGAATTTGATCTGTGGCATGGGTTCGTTGTAGTTCATCTTCGAACTTATTAAACGAAGTATCGTCGCGAAGACCAATATCGATTTCGTCATCACCGCCCCCAGATTCTCTGCGTTCCCTTCGCTTGTGACGAACTTGTAGGACAGCGAGTATACATAGGACGACGAACGAAGGTATACCCACGGCCAAGCCCACAGTCAAACCCGGCATGAAGGGAGAGCGGAAAAAGGGATAGAAAGAGGTGAGGAAGAAATCAAGAACGCTTCACTCGCAGTTAATGCGGCAGTGGCGAATGGTATAAGCGAGTGTGGGTGAAAACCAGCAAGAAGTGAAGGATCAGAAGGGTAAGTGAGGAGCAACAACAGAATGTTAGTGGAGGAGGATAATTCGAGATGCAATATTTTTCTGGCGGGAAGCATGCGTATATTGTGGCAGAAATACCGAACAAAATTCTAAGGACAGAACAATAAAAACACACCAGAAAGTGTTACAGTGTCGTCCACAACATCTCCCCAACTCCCCAATTACATAGTACATTATACAATCTATTGACGCTAATGAGGGGCTTGTAATAATGTGCCGTCATAGTGGTAAAATGTCAGTGTTGTTTCACGTGCACGTTGTCTTTTTTCGGCGAAGAAATGTGTTTACTCTGCTCTTCCCTAGTTGGGTAATTCCGGAAAGGGACGCCGGGATCAGTTCTCCCGGGTTTATACTATGGCAGGCCTCTTGGGTAGATCTTGATAGAGGAGGAATTAGGGGGGGGAGGGGGATGATGAGAAACGCGTTGAAGGAATGCGCTGTGCAGGAATACAGTTAGCCGGATGAGGTGCTTTCGTTGTACTTGAGGTATCATCTCATGTTTAAGAGGTACTCAATTAGGATAAAGGTACTGTAGTTTGACTTTCACTCTCATTACAGAATTACAAATCGAGTTTATCCCCGTAGAGGTCAAGACTGAGCTATTCGTTGATCGGATAGAGGCAGTTTTGCTTCATATGTACATTATTTCGAATCTTTTAGAACTCAATAGCGGGATCTGCTGCCAAATCAATGACTTGAGGGCGTTCGCCATGAGTTTCCAAAACGAAATGGCTTACATCGAATGGAGTGATTTTCAGAGTTCGTGTGGCCTTGAGCCTGACTGTCCCCGTGCCCTTTGACCCTTTGACCTCAAAGGAAATATCGATATTGCCCTTGACAGTATTCAAAGGACCAGATATCCAAGGGTATGACAGGGCGTATTCGATACCATCTCCAAGAGCATCGGCCACGAGTGACAGCCGACGCATGAAAAAAAAGGCCGATGTGATGATGGGGGAGTTTGTCTTCTCAAAGTTAAAGATCACAAGGCATGAGACCACGACACCGATACCGTAGCATACAAAGTAAACACGATTCCGCTTTCGGCCAGCGAATGGGTCGGGCAACTCCTTATTCAAAGACACCACAGGTGATGATGATGATGGAGATACGGTGGTAGCGTTGTGTCTCAAGAGAGACGGACCCGCTCTGAGACCAATGGATCTCGAAAGGGAACAGCTCCTTATAGCAGCATTATAGGTTCCTCTCAACATAATGTGGGAGAAGGTTGCAGCAGTCACTCAGGTCTATTATGCAGTGATTAGTAGGGCAAGCGAAGTTGATGAACATTTTTTCGATCCTGATACTGCTCCAGTGTACGACTTTGGACACCTACCGCGCAAAGTATGGACTCTGTTCAAGGAGCATGCTCAGTCGATAAGGTCAGTGGCTTGGTATCTATAAGGGAAGACACCACACCCCTGACTTTAGAATGGAACGCCATTGATCAACTGCGTAAGATATCAGTTCCTCTAAATTCCCTCACCAATCTCCAGGCTACTAAGGACGGCCTGCCCAATATGATGCTTAAAGTGCTGTACACGTTGCCTGAAGGAGATATGGCACTCAAATTGAAATTCACTAATCGTCCGACCATGAACAATATCAAGGATTCCCTCCAGACAATCGTCGCGAGACTGCGAACTGTCATTAAAGATGGCCTGGGCTCAACACTTCCGCCGCCAGCACCTCCAGGAAGTATCCCTCAGGATGTGGCAACGCCGTCCGCCAATCCTGATCTACAGGTCTCAACGTCTTCAATAGGGGATCCGGCACTACTTTCAGACGCTGCCCTTTTGCGGAACCTTCAACTCCAACAAAAGCTCTTACTTGAAGACCGCGAATTGAGAACCATCTTTACTCAGTCAGTCATGCAGCTACAGCTTTCTCCGGCAATCTTCTGGTCCACGCGGCTTAATCAACTCCGCACATACGCATTGACTGTTTCCCAACAGCGCGGCCGATATAATGTTCTTTCTACAATCAGGCCCGTTGCATCATCCGATAACCAAGTAAACGTCAATGTCACGCGTGACACCATCAAGGAAATCTTTGACACTTATCCAGTGGCCAAGAAAGCATTTACAGATTTGGTCCCTGCGAAATTTCCAGAAGGTGAGTTCTGGTCGCGTTTCTTTAACTCACGACTCTTCCGCCGTCTTCGTGGAGACCGAGTCAATAACAATTCTAATCGAGGAGATGCTGTACTCGACAAGTATTTATATGTGGACCAAAAGTATTTGGACAAGGATGCATCCAAACCGAGTGACTTTGTGGATGATCATCAGGTCCGGAAAACTATTGATATTTTGGGCAATGAAGATGATAACTCACAGAAATTGGGTAATCGTCCTGACCGCACCATGCGGTTCAGCGAGGACCCGATCATAGAGCCTCAAGCATCACTGGCAAACCGTGCTGCCACTACGCCTGCGAACCCCGTTGAAAACGAAATGATCATTTTGATGAAAAACATGAATACTCTTTCATCGAAAATGGTCAGTATAAATGATTCGAGTGAACCGAACCTTTCCGGGCGAAGTGCGAAGGATGAGAACGACGAAGCGAAATCAGACGCGCTCCTGGTCAGAGAGCTCTACGACCAGGAGGAATTGGATCTCAATGACTTGCATGAGGTGGAGGATCCGAAATATATCCGACTAGACTTGAATTTCCAGCAATCCCATTCTCTGTTAGGCGGCCAGCCGGTAACAATGGATCCAGCGCCAAAAGCTGACCCACAAGCGCTTACAAATTTTGTCTCTTCATCAGCAATTGGAAGCCTCGACTTGACAGACACTTATAGCGATCGGCGGGCAGCAATTGAAAAAACCTCTGGCGAAATCAACAATATCACACGACAAAACTTTCGTTCTTTTAAAATCGCATCGATGGACTTTTCGGACGACAGCGAAATACCCAGCGTGATCCCCCATGCCATCGTTCAGGAGATCATTGTTCACAATATGACGGCCGTTGAATTTCTTTCGCATTTCTGGAAACTTTTCTTATCAGGAAATAATCCCGGACAACTCAAAAAGCTTTATCAAAGCGTGAAGCGATGTCAAGCTGACTTGACGCTGTTCAAGGAACGGGCATTGCAGCAGATTTGCGGCCTCGATCTCGTGCGCGATAACGCCAAAGCTCGCGAGAAATTATCTGCTGAACTTAGCGCGTGTGTTGCGACAATTGACATTCCACTTGAAAAAGCATGTAATGAATACGCATCAGCCGTACGCGCCGAACGTTCAGAGCCAAAAGAGGTCAACGCGAATGGCAAACGACCCTTGGAGACATGAGCAGCCATCGGCCTCCGCATTATCATCACGTGAATCATTCAAAAATATTTTAGAGCGATGAGCTTTTATCGGTGTCCGATGCCTTAAGAACTAGATCGAATTAACAAGTCTTCACAATGGCGAGGAAGAGTATGTGAATCGATGATTCCTGAAACATCCCGAGAAATGTTCTAACACCTCTAGTATCGAAACATAGTCGGGCAGCAAGAAGAGGTCTCCGTCAGGAAGAACTCGAGTCAACAGAATTAGAAAAAATCCCAAAGGCGGAGGATGATAGTGTGCGCAAGTCCATTATTCGTACAGCCATCAAAAATGAGAATTTGCTCGCAAAGAAGATGGAAACCCTGCGCGTGAAGAAAAATACCAAAAAGACCACTTCATTGAAACATAAGCTCCAACGCTCATCGAAACTAGATGGCGTCCTAGGAACGAAAATCGAACAGAGTATTGCGAGGGCAAAGTTTGTCCAGGGATCACGCAAGGCCGGATGGGAGCAGATCAATAAGAGCCTTACTCTTACCATCACCCCATCGAAAAACAATCAGAACCCACCAAAGGAACGCGATGCAATAGACATGATGGATGATGATTCCGAGCCGGAATCGGAAGATTTCGGATTACCAACGTCGGTCAATAGCTTTGCGGTATTGGAAGAAACCGAGGCATGAGCCATATCAAAACATTGTACACTATTTAGATGATCAAAATGACTCTCCCAGAGGAAAAAATTCATACTGGCGCGAGACTATGCCCTCGTAGAAATTCGCAGGTATCAGCTCATCATACCCCCGAGCCCGAAGTCTAGTGTTCGAACTTGGTCTCGAAAGCTCACTGAAGCGATCGGCGTACCGACCCTCGGCTGGAAAAAAAGTCCCTTTGAGATTCGATGGTACGCGCCAAAACCAGCGTACAACACAAGACACAATGCTATCCTCGAAAACTATAGGCTTGTTGCTTTTGTATATTTTGAGCGTCTCATCCATAGAGGAGCGATTTGCTCCGATCGACACAACCTGGCTCGTGAACCTGTCATTTTTTGAACAATTCCTATACGATTCGCTCGAATCGTCTCCTTGGTTGCCCTCAAGCGGCCAAACATACGACGAGGGCCGTGATGAGGTCGTTAAGTATACGGGGAAGTGGGCTATTGAAGAACCTCATGTGCTACCAGCGTTCGAAAGAGATAACGGTTTGGTGATGAAGTCAAAGGCTTCGCACCACGCGATTTCTCGCGCGTTGTCCGAGCCTTTCAACAACACCAACCAGCTGCTCGTGTTGCAATACGAAGTGAAATTGCAAAAGGGACTAGATTGTGGCGGTGCATATATCAAGCTATTGAATAAAGGCCATAATTTGAAATATTTCCGATCGACCACCCCATTCCAGATCATGTTTGGCCCAGATCGGTGCGGCGCCAATGATAAAGTCCATTTCATCATGTCGCGCACCAACCCAATTACTCGAGAAACTACTCAGAAACATCTTGTCGACCCTCCTCTCTCCAAATTCACCGATCTCACTTCACTCTATACGTTGATCATCCATCCAAATCAAGATTATGAGATGCGAATCAATGGGCTAGTCGCAAAAGCCGGGAACCTCGTCTCTGACCCCTACACATTCGATCCGCCCCTTAATTCGCCGGAATTTGTTGTCGACGAGAACGACGAAATGCCCATCGATTGGGATGATCGCAAGTATATACCTGATCCTGAAAAATTGGAGCCGACTGAGGAATACTTGACCCGGTTCGCTAACGTCGAGATTCCTGATCCACTCGCAAAACAACCTGAATCATGGTTTGAGGACGAGGAATGGTTCATTCCCGACCTCGAGGCGACAAAGCCTGGCACTTGGATCGATGAAAGAGATGGTGAATGGCAAAGGCCGCAAAAAGTCAATCCCAAATGCACGGCTCCAGGCGTCGCCGGATGCGGACCATGGAATCCGCCAACGATCTTCAACCCTGAGTATATCGGCCCCTACTTTCCACCAGAAATTGACAATCCGGCTTACATGGGAGAATGGGAACCAAGGTTGATACCCAATCCCGAATACTATGAAGACTCGCGGCCTTCCGATTTGAATGATGAGATCGGTGCATTGGCATTTGAACTATGGGGGATGGATGCCGAGGTCTTGTTCGATAACATATACTTTGGCCATTCTGTCGAAGAGGCGGAACGATTGGGGAACACGACATTCATGCCAAAGTATCAGATTGAGGTTGGATTGAAGGCAAAAATCAAACCAAACATAAAGTTCGAGCCTCTAGTGCCGCCACCCGACTTTAGTGCGTTAATCGCCGGCAAGGAAAGAGATACCATGACTGAATTGAAGCAATTCGTGCTGCAATTAATGAAGCAATATAAGGACGAATTAAAACTTGCGTGGGCGAGAATGACTCTGAAATTATCAATTTCAAAGCCATTCGCGATGAAAATGCCCATGAAGCCATGGCCCGAACCTTATTATCAGGCACGCGCATTTACGAGCAAAAGTCTTCGAGATGTGTCAAAAGACATGCACTCAATGTACGTGCAAATCCTCCTAAACCCATTCAAAGCATTTTGGAAGCAGCCAGTCAAATTTGTTGCATACAGTTGTTTGGTGAGCTGTGCGATCTCGATTGCGTTTGGACTCGGCAGCGTGGCCATGTTCGTGGTCAGCACATTTTTTCTCTCCAGGATTACGAGAATCGAGCATGACCGCCAACCCATCAGAAATGGCGAGAATATTAACATTAGACTATTTGAACCTGATCATGAATCTCCCGAGGGAGCAGAAATCAATACGACAGCTGCAGAACTTACCGAGGCAGAAGTCAATATTACGACAGCTGCAGATCTTACCGAGGGGGAAGTCATTTCTACGACATCTGCTGAACTTACCGAGGGAGATAGGCCTATGAGACGGAAACAACAGATGCGCAATGATCTTTAATAATGCGAGAGAGAAGAGGCAGGAGCGGAAACACCATATGCGCATTCAGCCTCAGTTATCCGAGAAAGAAGTGCCAGTAAATTGGAAACACAAATGCGCAACGAGCCCTTCAATAACGCGAGGGGTGTGGGAGTGATGTCCCTATTACAAAACTAAGGGAGGGGAAAAATCATAATGAAAAACAGAGTGCTGGAAGGAATTTAGGGGTGGGTGGTGCTCTAGTAGTTTGTGTGATTCCTGGAGATTGATTAGTCGACAAAAGAGGCTCTGAGTCCATAAAATCGCCAATCGCAGGAGCGGCTACCCTTGAAAACCTTTGTGGGGTAGAGAAAAAAATAATCCAAGAAGGGGGCTACACTTATCGAGCTCCGGTACGCGGAGACTTCAGGCTCCTAACCCGTGACAGAATACGCACGTGGAGACACCAACGATGGAGGCCCCCGGGAATAAGCTTTACAATAGTATGTATCGAACCATCTCGGATGTGAGTCATTGGAGATGAGTGCCGGGCGGGGGCGGTGGGGAATGAGGCGCCTTTTGAGAGGTTGAGTGGGGGCTTAATCGCTCTCTCCCCGCAATCACCTCGACACATGCAGAACAATTAGATACCACGCGATGCCACATACTACACCGCTCGCTGTGTACACACCCAACACCAGTGCTGTCGGCAATAAAATGCATCAGCGACGACGCTATTTTCTCGCCGTGGCACCCGAGACATTTTTTTTTCCTTCCGGGCACAGTGATTTTTGGGATATTGAGCCTGCGCGCGCCAAGAACCCTCGTCAGTGTCATGTGGGCTTCTCAAAATGTCTTGGAATCATCGCTGCCAACTGAGTGAGAAGTCTCTCTGCATTCAATACGAAACCTAAAAATTAAATTCTCAGTCCACAATATGACCCTTTTGCGTACCGTGCTGTTGTTATCGCACGGCATGTAGAGATGGAAAAATCACTTGACACCCCAAAGTTACCCCGCACGCCCCGGACATTTGGGTTACCTCCGAGATTGTAGTATACGCATTCATTTGACCTTTTCCCCCGTGATAAGCTTTCTAAGTATGAGCTGGTCGTGATCGTGATTCATGATTGCCGCATCTTCCCCACCGCTTGTGAGATGCATCATTGCGCGGTCTTTCATTTTTCAAGAGTATAAGAACACCCAAGATCTCGCTAAATTAGAGACGACGCTCGTGAATATCTAGCACAAACATCCCCACAGGCTAACACACAAATGTCTGACGTTGACTACAACCATGAAGTTGTCAAGTCATCGAACAACCCCGATTTGTCTGGTGCCTCTATCAAAAACTATTTCGCCACACGCTTCTCAAGTCTATTCGTTCCAAAACTGGAATTGGAACAATACACATGGCTGGACATTTATAACCCATTCCGTTCGTTAGCACTTCTCAACAAGCATCAATGGAATTTTTTCGCTCTTGGTCTCTGTGCGTGGACTTGGGATGCGCTTGACTTTTTCATTACTTCGTTGAATGTTATTGGAATCGCAGAACTGTTGGACAGACTGGTCAAGGAAATCTCTTGGGGTATTACCCTCGTACTAATGTTGCGAACAGTTGGGGCTATTGCATTCGGAGCGTGGGGAGATACCAAAGGCCGCACATGGCCATACATTGTGAACTTGAGTCTTTTGGTCATACTTCAGATCGGAACTGGTTTCGTGAAGACGTATCTGCAATTCCTAGCAACAAGGGCTGTTTTCGGAGTGGCGATGGGTGGGCTCTTTGGTATTTGCGCGGCGGATGCACTTGGAGATGCACCCAAGGAAGCTCGCGGTATTCTCTCTGGCATATTTCAACAAGGTTATGCCTTGGGATATCTCCTTGCGGTAGTTTTCCAGCGCGCAATCGGAAACACCTCCCCTCACACCTGGCGTGCGATGTATTGGTTTTCCGCTGGTCCGCCCGTCATTTTCATTGTTTGGCGTTACTTTGCTGGCGAGACAGATCTGTATAAAGCGCAATGTGAAGCGCGCACAAGAATCAGTAACGGCATCAATAATCAAATGACCAAACTTGCTAGATTCAGAAAGGATCTGGGACAGGCACTCAGACAGTACTGGGTCGTGATTATATATTTGGTGTTTTTGATGGCGGGATTCAACTTCATGTCACATGGCTCTCAGGACTTGTATCCCACAATGTTAACTGCACAATACGGGTATTCTGCTGATCGGCTGACAGTGACAAATTCCGTGGCGAACTTGGGGGCAATGGCCGGAGGTATGCTATTCGGCCATTTGCTGACGTTCATGGGCCGCCGTCTCACTATCATTATTGCGTGCATCTTGGGTGGGGCTTTGATCTATCCATGGGCGTTCGTGTCCTCACTGGCTATTAATGCAGGTGTATTCTTTCTTCAATTCGGCGTTCAGGGAGCATGGGGTGTTATCCCCATTCATTTGAACGAGTTATCGCCCCCACAGTATCGAGCATTTGTTGCGGGTGTGTCCTATCAACTAGGTAATTTGGCCTCATCAGCGTCCTCGACTATCGAAGCAACAATAGGCGAGCGATTTCCCATACAGACGGTGAAAGGTACTTCAGGCTATGATTACGGCAAAACTATGGCAATTTTCATTGCGTGCGTGTTTGTATATGTGATAATCTTGACATTTGTGGGCCCCGAGAACCGCGGAGCCGACTTGAGCCCCGAGCTCGTTGAAGACCACTATCCATCCGATTCCTTAGACGCCGAATCAATCTTGGGCACACGTCTTGACGAAAAGGTAAAGGTCGAGCACTATTCACCCTCTAACTCTCTCGATCAGCCTCGCAATTGAGTGTTAATCAGACTAAATAAACAAATTCAATTCGGAGATTACATTACTTCTCCTTCCCAATAAGTGACGTTTTCGAACGACAAGCCGTCCCACGGCAGAAAATCTACCAATACTTTATCAGCGAGCAATTTGGGTTCCATGGAAACTGCGATTCTTCCATCTTTCGAGAAATCACACCGCGTCTTTGAATTGGTAAATGATCTTATGGTCACATGTGTTTAGCAATTTTGTCTGAATCGGGCTTTTGATCGGCAGTCTATATTGAAATCTAAATATACAACACGCCACGGAGATATTGTAAGTTTGGCTTTTAAATCTATTCTACATTTTTTGACTTGGTTGTCAATCGTTTTTTGCGATATCTCAAGATCCTCTTTTTCAAGTCATCTCTATCCAACTCAATTTCACTGATGAATTCATCCAATATCGACTTGTCGCGGATATACCGATCACAGTCGTTCGCAAAGAGATACTGATCTGTCTCGCCGCATTCTTCACATACCTGGCTCACAAATTGGACTACTTGCTGGCGATCAGCAAAGGTTTCGCGGTCGATATCATCGCGGAACCAGTCGTATCCCCATTTCTCAACCCGAGATTCAATAGTGGGCTCGACTTTATACCATTCCTCCAAGATCTCGTATATGGTGTAGATATCGTGGTTCATGAGAATGGTAGGCACCGCGTCAGCTGATGTGACGCTGTGTTCAGGCGGACCCATTTGAACTTCAAGACAAAAGTGATGCAAATGGCTGTTCACATCGAAGCGAATGGCTTCCATGAGTTCAGGGTTGTTGCTGCAACGCTTTTGCACCACCGAATCAATTTGCTTGCTCAATTGTTTCAACTGCGATTTGACAAAAGCATTATACTTTTCAGATTTCGAAATTTTCGTGCGCTTCATGGCGGAGTCTTCATCACTCTCACGCAGAGGAATATGTTCGTCCCCCACGGGCGACAACGGAAGTGTGGTGGGAGTAGCAGCCGGGGTAATGGATGAGGCCAATCGCATCCTCTTGGCAAACATTTCATATTTCAACTCGGTCGAGAATGGTCCTACCAGAGATTCACGGCCAGTGCTTTCGCCATCACTACTGACATTTGAGTCTGTTGGGGAAATTGCACGAGCAGCTGGTTTCTTATGAATGCGTGGAGGAGCGGCTGCTTCCATCGACGCCAAAAAGTCGAGAGCGACACTGCGATTGGGGATCTCTTTGTTGTGGAGCTTGTACACGAGAAAGTTGATCTCTTGAAGCTTGCTGAATGCCGGATCCATCTTGCGCAAGCGAATGAGGGGCTGAGGGCTCGAACTTTTCGCAACCTGATCAACGTAGAAATCTTTCATGCGTTCACCGGTGACTTTGAAATCATCGAGGTTATTTGCGCAGCAGAATCGGATATAATGTTTGAAGGTGGTAATATATCGCTTGCGGGTTTCGAATCCGAGAGATAAAAGCCTTGCCTTGGCATCGGGATTTGACAATACTTCTTGATCAAATCTTTTGAACATTTTGATCACGTCGAACGTATCTTTGCGCATGATTCGTTTGTTGATTTTGATGTTGTCACGATTCACATTGTACTTTCGTCGAGGCGGAGCTGAAGTCATCCCGTCATCCTCTTGATGTGCGATGGCATAGGAGATGATCAGGGTCACAGGCGCTTCTGGCGGAGGGTTGGGGTCTTCCCAGAACCCACTCGCAGGCTGCACTCGCAGTTTCAGCGGATATGCTCTATTAGGCAAAGGGTTCAGTGAAGGCTCTTGGAAATCAGCCAAAAGCAGCGCAAGTGGCTGGTTTGAACCATCACTTGTCCGATTCAAGCTTTGACTTTGTTCAAGTTTCAGATCGGGAGGTGCTTGCTTCGAGTGATCAGCAGGTTCCACTTTCAAGGGCATCGGATCCGATACATTCTCAGACTCGTGTTTTGAGTGATGAGCATCAGTAGATCTGAGGGTTTCAGTCGAGACAAACGCCGGCTGATTTGTAACCAGTGAGAGAGGAGGCTGTTCAGAGACTCCGCTCATATGAGGCAATCCAACATGTTCCATAACTCACTTTGAAAGGAGACTACGCCTAAGAGATTCGAGGGTTGTTTCTAGAGTTTGAGGGGTTTGAGGGGGGTGAAAAAAAAACTTGGCATTTTTCGCGGGCATCCATCGATCGGCGACGCCCAAATTTTTCAACCCCCAAATGACAAACAGCGTGGATGATTTTTTTTCCGGCTGCGACAAAATCAAGTTTGAAATATTTTATTATTCCCTGAATAACATGTATATTATTGTAGTATATGGATATTGGTAGAGCAAAAGGTGAGTGGTGTATCGTTTGTTCTGGCAAAATGTCGTTCCCTCCGCATTACCGCTTGGCTGCGCGTTGTCGTAAATCCTCGAGCTCCTCATCGGACTTTTTGCTACCACGCTCCACAATTAAGGTACGTAATAGCTTATTCTCCATTTCTAGGCGTTGTATTTTCTCTTCAAACTCTCGTGCTGTCTGTTCCATGGTTTGCAACTTTGAGTCCATGCTCTTCTCCTTCATTTTCTTCTTGACTCGGAATCGCGCCAGGGCAGCTGTGTTGCGTCGCCTTTTATCTAAATCGGTCAGGTCTTGATGACTATCAGACTCGGTTTTAGTGTCTGTTGAGATACTGTCGGACGCAGACGTGTTGAGATCGGTTAAAGATGGTCTTCCAGGCGACATGGACAGCGCCAGAGACTCAGCAGGCGTGAAAGATGTAGATTCTGGGATCGCCCGTCTCTGTTCATCCTGGCGGCCATTTCGTAGTGATAAAGACGGGGATAATGTATGCTGCAGGATCTGTCCAACCGGTCTCAGGAATGCAAGAGTGCTGTTATCAGTGTTAGCTTGATGTTGGGCGATCAACGCGCTGAGGAGGTCGATTTGGCTCTGCAGGAGTCCAACTGACCGGAGTGACAGTTCTGCACCAGGCGGAACTGGGAATCGAGGGAGATTGGTCAAATGGCTTGAACCCGGCACTGGCAAGTTAATAGACTCGGATCCGTTTTCTGAAGTCAGAGATACCGACGCATGCCGAAGAAAAGAACTGCGTTTGTCCCTACCTCGATTTATGGTAGGTTCAGTGTTGTGAGGCAATTCTGAGTTAGAGCTAGACCCTGAATCTTGGAAAGTGCTTGGATTGAGGAATGTGTCTGGACGAGCACTAACTTCATAGTTTGCAAAGAATGTGGTGTCATTGGATCTGTCATGATCGCCAAATGGTCTAGATACCGCGACATTTTTTTGGCGGGCCTTGCAGTCAAGCGCAGACTCCCAGCCGCGGCCTGGTCCTGTAATGCTTCGCGCGGTCGGATTGTTCACAATCGTAAAGTTCTGGTTGCTTGAGCTCGACTCAAAGTCATTAGTGTTTATGGCCGTAGAATCACGATGATCGGGGTATCTCGGAAATGTACCTATGCTTGAGCCAACAATTGGTGATCTATTCTCCGGCCCATTGATATCGTCTACGCGTTGTCCGTTGCTTCCAGAGTGGCTCGCTGAACCTTTGCTCTCATCTGGGAACACAAACGCATCATCTGCGAACATGGCCAAGTCCATGCTTAGTTGCTCATCGAGTTCCAAGGAACTAGGAGTCTCATTTTCAAACCCAGGCTGGAGATACAGATCTATATAGACGAGCTGCTCCAATAAAGCCAGAGATGTATGGTCACTTTGGGATGGCATACTTGCAAGTTAGGTCCTCGTGGTGCGTTACTGTCTCATGTGGAGCAAACTCCATAAGCATGCTGCTGATGGCAGCTGAAGCCCTTATCTAGCCTGCATCCAGCCACACTTGTGCAAGACTGAGGAGATCGAGGCATCGCGTGAAATGTCGATTGTACACGTGCAATTGCGACATTGTATTCGGAATATCACGTGCACCGACCGCGGATGGCCGTAGTAACGATAGGAGCTCACTTCATCGTCACAGCTTCCATTGCACAACCCCCTTGCGATGAGATGCTTGTAGTGTGATCCTGAACCTGATAAATAGCCTGTAGCATTTTACTGGATCTGTGGTTCGATCCTGAAATATCTAGTCTTTACGTTGGGTCCAACGCATATTTCCTGGAATGATTATGGCTTTTAACCTGACGTTTTCCACAAAGAAGGTTCAAATTTGTGGGCGAACGTAGTGAGTATAGTATTCTTGATTTTTCGCCGGAAATGTCTCGGTATGTGTCGATATTTCTCTGTAGAAAAAATCGTGGCAGGGGGTGATTTTTTTTTCAGTCGGAGTTTCGATCAGCAATTCTCGAGCAAAGTGCACCCTGAACGAGGAAAGCAATTTCTCGATCTGAGGATTCCTTATCATCATTATCGAGAAGCTGTTGGTCTGTTTTTGCAGCGTGGAGATAATTTCAGGTCTTACCGAAGTCAACTCGGACTTTCCTGACAAGAAAGTGCGTGGTTATTGTAGATTTTGGTGACGCGAATCATTTGCACAGAACATCGATCAAGTCGAGTCCTGCCTTCACGGATCACCTTAGATGTCAATTGCTTATACAGTAGCCATTCGTAGATGTTGAGAACACGAATCCCTGGAAGACCCACGCTAAGCTCGACCCACATCTGGTGATTACATGCCAGTTCCTCCAACCTTGCGTTGGATAACGCGCATCCTACTCAGAACACTACAGGTAAATGCATGATTCGTATACAATTCAAATTCATTGGGCATGGTATATATATCACAAGAAGACCAGCTCCTTGGATAGTTCGAAAAAACAATTATAAGCTCTTTGCTTTAGCCAAGGGGGATTGGTGGATGACCTTGAGACGGTATTCAGCAAAAGTACGAAAGGTTGCGCCCTTTGATGGGGTCCATCTCTTGGTAGCTTGTTTAACGGCGGCAGTAATAGCGGAAGCACTCTTTTTGGTAGCGTTCATGTGATTGATGACTAGAGATATTTCAATGAGAGGTGTGGTCCAAGGGGGAAAAGCAGACCTTATAAATGGAGCGATGACCTCGTCAGCCGCGATAACAAATCATTCCACTTTTTCGGATCTTGGCGCCTAAACTGGCGGTGAAAAAGATGCGGGGAACGGGATTTTTCGAGAACGGCCCGAAAACGCCCAGCTGAAATTTTGACGGTCCACACGCAAAATCCTCTTTCCTCCGGAGAAACTATGGCAGCTCCAATCTCTGACCAATCAGCATGCTTCACTTATCCCGTTGAGGAATGGCTCACGTGTCTCACACGTGGTGGACTCAAAATTATTCCGTCCCTTGTTCGGAGTCAAAACTCCGAGATGATATGACGCAAGACCACATAATAGCTCTGGCTCGGCCCGATGATTTTGAGGCTCTGGGAGAAAGAAGCAACATGCCATCAGGTTAATCTGTTGCTATATCACGTAAAATTGGGATAATTCCATTCGCGTAAGCCGCTTCGCTATGAAAGACTGTATCTACATCAGCAGCTGCAATTTATCGAACTCTTCCAGATCCAGTTATATCTTTCAAAGCCATTACACTTCCAGCCATGACATCCTAATCCATGTCCCTCAGGTGTTATCATGGATTGCGTCACCACTATATACAATGCGGCCCACTTTTTTTTATTAGTCATTTCTATAACATCCGATCATCAACTGTTCCAGCGCCAGGCCTCAAAATATTCATAAAGCGGCCGCTCCCGAGGATACCTCTTTATCTTCCCCCCAGCTCATAGTAGAACAGTCGTTGGCTTATGACTGACGCTACACACTTCAATGAATTGAGGCGGGACTCTACCGTCCTCGGTAGCATGAACAAGATCCTCGTCGCTAACAGAGGTGAGATCCCTATTCGCATTTTCAGAACTGCCCATGAGTTGTCAATGCAAACCGTCGCCATCTACTCTCATGAGGACCGCTTGCTGATGCACCGTCTCAAGGCAGATGAATCGTATCCCATTGGTACCCTAGGCCAATTCTCCCCGGTTCAAGCCTACTTGCAAATTGATGAAATCATTAGCATCGCCAAGGAACATGGCGTCGACATGATTCATCCTGGTTACGGATTTCTCTCGGAGAATTCGGAGTTCGCCAGAAAGGTTGAGGAGGCCGGAATAAAGTGGATCGGTCCTACTTATGAGACGATCGACTCTGTTGGTGATAAGGTTTCTGCCAGAGATCTCGCTAACAAATGTGATGTCCCCGTGGTGCCCGGTACTCCCGGGCCGATCGACACTGTTGAGGAGGCCGAGGCTTTTGTCGCTCAGTATGGCTACCCTGTGATTATCAAGGCAGCCTTTGGTGGTGGTGGTAGAGGTATGCGTGTTGTGCGCGAGGGTGATGATATTGGCGATGCCTTTATGCGCGCCACCTCTGAGGCCAAGACCTCTTTTGGTAACGGTACTTGCTTCATCGAGCGCTTCTTGGACAGACCAAAGCACATTGAAGTGCAATTGCTCGCCGATAACTATGGTAATGTGGTGCATTTGTTCGAGCGCGACTGTTCCGTCCAGCGCCGTCACCAGAAGGTTGTCGAGATGGCTCCGGCTAAGAACTTGCCCAAGCTGGTCCGTGATGCCATTTTGACCGATGCTGTTGCCTTGGCAAAATTCGCCAACTATCGTAACGCAGGTACCGCCGAGTTTCTTGTGGATGAGCAGAACCGTCATTACTTTATCGAGATCAACCCTCGTATCCAGGTCGAACACACCATCACCGAGGAAATCACCGGTGTTGATATTGTTGCTGCCCAGATCCAGATTGCCGCTGGTGCATCTCTTGCTCAATTGGGCTTATTGCAAGATAAGATCACCACGCGTGGTTTCGCTATCCAGTGCAGAATCACCACTGAGGACCCCGCCAAAAACTTTGCTCCTGATACCGGAAAGATCGAGGTCTACCGCTCCTCGGGAGGTAACGGTGTTCGTCTCGATGGTGGTAATGGATATGCCGGCGCAGTCATTTCGCCCCACTACGATTCCATGTTGGTAAAGTGCTCGTGCTTGGGGCTGACATTCGAGATCGCTAGACGCAAGATGGTTAGAGCCATCATTGAATTCCGTATCAGAGGTGTCAAGACCAACATCCCCTTTTTGTTGGCTTTGCTCACCCACGAGACTTTTACAAGAGGCGAGTGCTGGACAACATTCATCGATGATACTCCCTCTCTTTTCCAAATGATGTCTTCTCAGGATAGAGCCAGTAAGTTGTTGTTGTACTTGGCCAACGTTGTTGTCAATGGCTCTCAAATCAAGGGTCAGGTCGGCCCGCCCAAGTTGAGTGAAGAGGCTCTCATCCCCACCCTTCACGATCCCGAGACAGGATCTGCGATCATCGAGGTCTGCAACCAGATCGTGTGCCCTCCTCCCAGTGGTTGGCGTCAAGTCTTGTTGGAGCAGGGCCCTGAAGAATTCGCTCGACAGGTTCGTGCCTTTAACGGAACTTTGATCACCGACACTACGTGGAGAGATGCTCACCAGTCTCTTCTTGCCACCAGAGTTCGCACTATTGACTTGGCCAACATTGCGCCTACCACTGCATATGCACTTTCTGGTTTGTTCTCTTTGGAGTGTTGGGGTGGTGCAACTTTTGACGTTTGCATGCGCTTCCTTTATGAAGACCCTTGGGCTCGTTTGCGCAAGTTACGTGCTCTTGTGCCCAACATTCCATTCCAAATGTTGTTGCGTGGTGCTAACGGTGTGGCCTACTCCTCTTTGCCCGACAATGCAATTGACCAGTTCGTGAAGGAGGCTAAGGATAATGGTGTTGACATTTTCCGTGTGTTCGACGCCTTGAACGATTTGGACCAACTCAAAGTCGGCGTGGATGCCGTCAAGAAGGCCGGTGGTGTCGTTGAAGCCACCATATGTTATTCCGGCGACATGCTCCGCCCTGGTCAGCACAAGTATGACCTTGATTACTACCTCACCATGGTTGATGAGATTGTCAAGATGGGAACCCACTTTTTGGGAATCAAGGACATGGCCGGCACGTTGAAGCCCGGCGCTGCCCGTCTCTTGGTGGGCGAAATTAGAGCGCGCCATCCTGACTTGCCTATTCACGTCCACACCCACGACTCCGCCGGAACTGGTGTCAGCTCGATGGTCGAGGCTGCTCGGGCCGGTGCCGACGTTGTCGATGCCGCCACAAGCTCAATGTCTGGTATGACATCGCAGCCGTCAATCAGCGCCATTTTAGCCGCTTTGGAGGGTGATATCAACATGAACTTGCACCCATCGCTTGTGGGTGAGCTCGATCACTACTGGGCTCAAATGCGTCTCCTTTACTCTTGTTTCGAGGCCGACCTCAAGGGCCCCGACCCTGAGGTTTACGAGCACGAAATCCCTGGCGGCCAGTTGACAAACTTGTTGTTCCAGGCGCAGCAATTGGGATTGGGATCTAAATGGTTGGAGACCAAGAAGGCATACGCCGTGGCTAATCGTCTCTTGGGTGACATTGTTAAGGTCACACCCACCAGTAAGGTTGTTGGAGACTTGGCTCAATTCATGGTCACCAACAACCTCACCGAGGAGGATGTCAGACGCTTGGCTCCTGAGTTGGATTTCCCTGACTCCGTCATGGATTTCATGCAAGGCTTAATTGGAACGCCCTATGGTGGATTTCCCGAGCCGTTGCGTACCGATATTTTGAGCTCAAAGAGGGTAAAGTTGGACAAACGCCCTGGATTATACTTGTCCCCAATTGACTTTGATGCCGTGCGTGCCGAGCTCAAGGGCCGCTACGGGTCAAAGATCAAGGAGACCGATCTCGCTTCCTACATCATGTACCCTAAGGTGTATGAAGACTATAAGAAGGAGACCGAAAAGTACGGTGATTTATCGGTTTTGCCTACCCGCTTTTTCCTCAAGCCATGCCATGTGGGTGAGGAGTTGACGGTTGAGATCGAGAAGGGTAAGATGTTGATCATCAAGTTATTGGCAGTTGGTGAAGTCAACAAGGAGACTGGTGTTCGTGAGGTTTTCTTTGAGCTCAATGGTGAGATGCGTTCCGTCAGAGTGGAAGATAAGACTCTCGCTATTGAGAAGAAGACCCGCCCCAAGGCCGCAAACCCCAATGAGGTCGGTGCGCCCATGGCCGGTGTCATTGTTGAGTTGAAGGTCAAGGAGGGCGCCATCGTCAAGAAGGGTGACCCCATTGCTGTTTTGCTGGCGATGAAGATGGAAATGGTGATCTCTGCCCCTGTTGCAGGTGTCGTCGCCGAGGTCCATATCCACGACGGAGATGGTGTTGAAGCAAATGACTTGATCACTACTATTGAGTAAGTAGAACCGCACACGACTCCCGTGCTTGAAATTATAACATATAATATTATACAGTTAGAATCCACATCATTCGATCGATTTAATGTACAGCTCGCAAACGGAGAAAGGGTTGTCAGAGATTCTCATAAGATCAGTGCTCGAATCCCCAACTTTGAATGAAACGGAGGCCGTGTTTCATTTACGGACTATTCTCGTGCTCGTTCCGGACATTGCACTTCGCGGGATAAACCGTCGTTTACTGGCAGGCAAAGCCTCCTCGGGCGAATGTCTCTTCTCCAGTCTTCTCTCGATCTCTTTTCGCGTCATGGCGTTCTTACTCTCTAGTGACTGCAATTCACGTAGCAACTCTTGCTCCCGTTCAAAATTACCAGTCAATGTATGCTCCTTTTGCAACGGCGAATTATCAACGTCACCGTGCCACTGCAGTTCCTTGAGAACTCGTCGCGTGAAAGTTGCTTGAGACAAAATACTTGCCCATTGATCTAGAAACCCATGTGAGACATTCGAGGCATTCTTCACTTGTGTAACGTTTTTCTTGACGGTCTGTACGGCCCCTATCGCACTGCCTATACTCAGGTTGATACGTTTGAGCTGCTCTAGCTCCTTATCCAAGGCAACATCACGAGAATCTCGTGTATTGTCAGTTTCTCCACCACGCATGCGAAAATTAATTGTGAGAAAGTTTTAATCAATTTCCACAGCCACTCTGGTCTTTCCTTCAGTCTGGCGCGTTATATACCAAATCTTGTCTACAACTTCCAAGGGGTTCTTTTTGACATACGCGTCCCTTGGCCTACAACTTCCAAGGGGTGTTTTGGCATGTGCATCCCTTGATTCACACACGACCATGTCTGACGACTGCACATAGACGAGGGATCGGCGATGCTCAGACATCACTTCGCATTCCACCAAGGAGTGCCAGGGTATAAGGCGTGGTCCGACTTGCCAGCAAACTGTGTGATACTCAGAGCATTTTTATAAAAAAGCAATTGACCAATCATGAATGGAGTACAACTTGACCCCAGTGCGTCATCAGCAACTGAGACGCCCGAGGTTAAATCTGAGACTGGAAACGAATTGGAAGCATTGGCAACGAAATTACCTACAAGATGGGAGATCGAACTTGAGTTTGTCCAATCTCTATGTAATATTCAATATCTCAGCTATTTGACGCAGAACAAGTATTTGGAAGACCCAAAGTTCATTGCTTATTTGGAGTATTTGACGTATTGGAAAAGACCAGAGTATGCGCGGCTCTTGGTATATCCCAACTGCTTACACATTTTGACGCTTTTGCAAAATCCAGAGTTTCGAGCTAGTATTGTCAACCCTGCGTTCATCAATACTTTAATGAACGATATGGTCACCCGATGGCAGGCTGGAGATTCAGCGGTATCTGAGGACGCCTGTGTGCAGGAGCCATCGGCCACAACTCGCGATTAGACGACATGAGATTGCTGACGCTGGACTTTCCCAAATCAGGCAAGACATTTTAGTGGTATGCTCTCGTGATCAACGATGCTATAAAAGAGAGTTTGAAGAGAAGTTGCCAGAAATAGCCCATCGAGAGAGTGATGAGCCAGAGCAATACCAGTGTAACCTCTACATTGGTAGTCGCATGGACGCCAATTTTCACATGCTGCATGGCCTGGCTAGTATGCACCCACTATGCCAAAGTGGCCAGGATTTGCACATGCTCAGAGTCGATATTTCTAGCGCAGTTGTGCTTCTTTCACCTTGCAAACTGCGCGCTGCCACTGTCAATCAAAAGTTACAAGATAACCTGCTGCCCTCAATCGCCACCCCCAACTTACCAACTGACAAGGTCAAGTGATTTTTCGAAACAACCCATGCATGGGGTTTCCATACCAACGCATAAAATTACACACGCGAGTGGGTTCAAAATAAAAGCACGCACTTGGCGAAGACGCGTCAATCTGGTGTTGCGCAAATCGCTTGGAACTGTGTGAGACATTTCGCGTTGTTGTGCAAATAATAGCAAACATCTCGGGATGAGCTGTGGTGCAAATAATAGCAAACATTTCGGGATGAGCTGTTGTGCTTTCAATAGCAAATAATTCGGAACAAGTTCCCGCACAATCAATCGCGAGACTTCCGTGATATGCCGGTGCGGTGGAATGATTGCTGGATCGAGAACACGCTTCACATTGTTATGAATGTGTGCATGACAAGCACAAAATTGTCTTGCGCAAGGCAAAAATTCTTTCAATTATCCTTCGAGTTCTGCCGGAGCTGCTCACCGTCCGATTTTCGAAACACGATGAGCCGAATACAGAAGACACACAATTCCGGATCAGCACACGATTGCCGCGGGCCCCCGAAATCTGGGGTTGCTGCGAATTCAAAGTGACGTGATGTTGCGCAGAAAAACAAAACAAAAACAGGTGACAAAATGACGAGTCACCTGTGGTAGCACATGCGTGACCAACGCCATCTAAAGACTGTTCGGTTAAAGATACCGCAGACTCTTCACTTGAAATATTCGACGCGGACAAGGGAAGAAAAAGATGGAGTCCAGCTGCATAGAAAATGTTATTATGTAAAATGCTTTACTACGACTATGAGAGCCAAGAAAAATTGGGTGTTTGTAATTAGGTATGAGATTAGTGAAGAGAATATCCCAGAGATCATCTGAGATGACACGGGAGAAAGTAAAAGAAGTCAATAAAAAGAGGACTGAGAAAGCTCGAAGGGGGTATTAATAATGCAATGTTCGTGACGATGACTGGAGTGTGGGTATCATCAGGTATGGCTCAGGGAGAGAGTCAATCGTCTCGGATGCACCTGGGAGGCTCGGAATATACAGTGTAGGGGAGTGGTTCATCGGATGCATGTCGAGCGCCCTGCTCTCGTCCACCAAGGGCTTGAGACACCGCCTGCCGGCACCGGCTTTCAAGTGGCGTGTCAACGCATCTGATCGAGCGAATTTTTTGCCGCAACCCCACTTCGTAACCCCATCTCGTAAATGGCCTTGGCATCGGAATACTTTGACGCCTTTGTGAAGCTGCTCATGCCTCTTCATATCATGACATCGAGCAAAAGTCTTCTCGCACAGCGAGCATTTGAATGGTTTTTCGGTGGAGTGTGACCTCATGTGCAGTTTCAAACTGTGACGTTTGGCAAATGACTTTTCGCACACAGGACACTCGAAAAAGCTATTTGGACTCGCCTCATTCTTGGAAGGGGAAGGGTGATCGTTAATGGTTGATAACACGCTTTGTCGGTGATCCCAGTCGGTGGCAAGGCTTGGACTGGCCAAGCTCATGGCGGGTTCGGTGTTTCGGCGAGCATAGTTCGAGGCGGTCTCGATAAAAAAAGGGTCTTGACTCGTGTTTGTGCCGTAGGAAAGTAACAGGTAGTCGCGGTCTGTATGAAAATCGCGGTCTATATGGCCAGACCCTGCCGGAGGCACCATGGCGGGGTACAAGAACGAAGGCGCCTGCGCATCGATACTCAGATGGGGTTCAGTCTTCATGGTGACATAGTTAGATTGGTTGTACGCACCAGGGAAGGTCTGGTCGCAGTAATCGTGTTTGGTGTAACTGTTGTCGGCACTAGCTGGTGATGCCAATAGACTCTCTGAAGCGCCTGCCATAGATCGGTAGCCGATATTAGATGCAGTGACGTCATTCGAGAACAAATTGTCCAAAGACACTTGCAGCCCGAAACCATAGGCATTTGTCGACGAGACCTCTTGAGAAGGCGCGTAAGCGAAAGAAGTATGATCTTTTGTAGAGCTCGAGGGGCTCAATAAGTTTGACGTCAAGTACATGATAGAGGGGAACTTTTTTGCTAGGACAGGTGTTATTGCAAGCCGCAAAAGTTGGGTACGCGAACACCTCAATCGCAAAGGAGACATGTCCCCCGATATATACTCACAACCGTGGATTCTCGTACAACTGATTACGCGCGAGCGGTGCGGTAAGGGTTGGTGATGCTAGTCATGAAAAAATATTGCTAGCAAGATGTCGCAAAGAGTAATCAGGAGAGGCTGACTTCAACACGCTTAAAGCAGGATATTTTAAAAATCTTTGCCTTCATCGGTGAGAATAGAGAACAATTGCTGCGACGGGCGCGTCTGGAGTCAATCAGTGCAAGCCTCCTTGTGCAGAACAATCGATTTTTTGTCTTCAACTATTGAGCGAACAATTGATTATCACAGCTTGAAGTGAGCAGAGCAACAGGTTCGGATGAGGCTAGTTGCCCGCTCCTGGCTCAGGTCACCGCAGCGATGCAGATCGCCAGCTTGCCAGCATCAAGAGAGCTTGCCAGCATCAAGAGAGCTTGCATAAGGCAAATGCACCAACTAGTTGACGTCAATTTGATGACGCAATAGCAAGATTGGTCTGGCTTAAGCCGAAAAACATGTGGCACGGCTGATGAGATCCATCAAAGTGACGCAACCCGAAGCCGTATGAAAATACTCGGAGTGGCGTGCTCGTCGCCGGAGATAACTTTTCTACATTTCTCTCAAGATGCTTATCGAGTATTTCCAGATTCCGATTTTACTTCCTGACCCCGTAATGCCATACAATGCGAATCCCTTAATGTAGCTGTCGAGTGACATCATCACGTTATTCCAAAGTGAACGTCATCACACATCCTGCTGATACGAGCACAATGCATGTGAACATCTCGTGACGATACGAGGTATCGCGGCAACGTTGATGTCCTCCAAATCTCATTTTCGAAAAAGTGGCGTTCAATTTGAAAACATCGCGTCGCCCAACCTGTGATGTTGTCTGCGCCACTCAGGACGCGTATGTATGATACTATTTGCAAATAGGAGGAGCGGAAACACTCTTATCTAATGTCCATGCATTCGCGAGATGACTCTGCAAATCCCCTATGCATGTAAGCAACTCTGAAAACCCGAGCCGATTATTCAGTGTTACAATATAAATTACGGGGTGGTATACGAGATGGACGGAAAACCGATGTTTGTGTTTCTAGACCGCGATCTCACAATCGTAAATAAGTCTGCTGGTGCCTGGGGTTTGCGGCCCAAATAGAACAAATCTTGTTTTTGCACCACGTTGCCATCACCGAAAATGGTCTCGCATAAAAATATCGGACATAGTCTGTTGTTTCCCTCCAGAAAGTGCACTCCTATTTCTTCTCTGAAGGCACAAAGAATGTCTCACCTGCCGATTCACGAGGTTTGCGTTTTCTAAATAATTTATTGCTTATTGTAATTTTATTCACAATAGAATCAATTCTGCGGAACAGGCATCATTGGCATATTGAATACGACGCAGATCGATTCGTCCCATTTTTCCGCAGAGACACCACTCATATCATCGATGTTGATGGCTGTATCGCTGAGCTTTAACGAAAGTAATTCCATCTATTTCGCTATATTTGTGCATGAACCCGTGCCTCGGTCGCCGGAGCTAGCAGATTGTTCTTAAGTCAACAATAGACGTGTTGCATTGGGACGAGGTTGGTCACTACCTTTTCACGAGTCTGGCAATGGTTCGAAAAGGAGACGCATTATTTACGAAGTTGCAAAAGGGCGGCAGTCCCTTGTTTCGGATATGAATACATATCAGGGATGTGCACTACGGCCGCGGCCATCACCTGTTGTTTGCACGACAGTGAAAATTTCCTAGCACAAACAGGTAAATCATTCGATCTCCGTCACACAAGCACAATTCACATTTGCCTTATTCGACTAGGGTACGATATTCAGCCTTTACCAAAATACTGCGCATCAGCTGAAGCGTACCACCATGTTTCACAAGATCAAGTCCGGTAGGACACAAAACTGGGTCTTGCAGATCACAAAATCGGAGGGACTCTGTTGTTCACAAATATTAAAGTCCTTTCCGTAGTATTGGACGAATCACCCGCGCTGATTTCGAAACGAGACGAGCGTGTCCATCACATCATCCAAAATATTGCCTCCCCGCGAGAGTTCGACGAATGTTGAAGAAATGAATCTGGTTTATTAAGCACAGAGGGTTCGTCTGCATGGAGATGTAATTTACTCAAGCTCACGTGTTGCTGATGCGCTTACGGGGTTTAAAACTTGGAAAATCTTCGGAATATGCCCCAATAGAATCCGACGATTTGGTAGACTGATTGAAAAATGATTCGTACAACCAGACAATTGCATTGCTCGTTCCAGTGCTATGGAGAAACCAAACAAGATCTCATCGGCATCCGATGTGTTGAAAGATTTTGAGTCACACAGCAGTGAGGATCTGGATAGGCTTCATGAAGCCATTCGGTCCATCGATCGTCATATATTGCCTATTCTTTGCGGCATCTACGTTTTGCAATTCCTCGATAAGTCTCTTTTGAATTATGCAGCAGCCATGGGTATCAAACGTCATTTGAAGGGCAATGAATTCGCGAATCTTCTGACAATGTTCTATGGTGGGTACATCGCGGGTGCCCCATTCTCTGCGTATGTCCTTCAGACGTTCCCACTTCTGAAGGCGCTTGGAACTTTGATTCTTTTATGGGGCGGCGTGTGTATGGCACACGCAGGCTGCAAATCATATGCATCCTTGATGCTTGTGAGGGCCTTTTTAGGATTTTTAGAATCGTCATCGCTGATAAGTTTGATCGTTATTTCGAGCATGTACTATTCCAAGAGACAACAAGCTGCGAGGATGGGATGGTGGTCTAGTATGTCTGGAGTTGCTACCATTATTGGTGCGCTTCTCTCTTTTGGCTTCCAGCATATAAAGCACTATCCCAGCGGCCTCGAACCGTGGCAGATTTTGTTCCTCGTGGTAGGTGCGATTACTGTTCTATTCGGTATAGTGGTCGCCTTCAGGTTGCCTAATAATGTTGACGAGTGCGGGTTCTTGCTGAAGCGACAGCAATCGGCGGTCTTGGATGGAGTTGTGCGTCCAAATCAGACCGGTACCACATCTGGCCTGTTCAAGGTGAATCAACTTTATGAGATGCTCGATCCTCGCCAAGATCCCTTTACGTGGCCGTTTCTATTGTTGGTGATCATGTCGCAAATTGTCACAGGAGCGTTGGGTTCATTCAGCGTGACGATAACTCTAATGTTTGGATTTTCAAGCTACGAATCCACGCTCCTCCAGATCCCGCCTGGAATTTTAATTGTTATAATCATCATGGGAGCAACTTTGACGGTGCGCAAGTTTGGCCACATTAGCGGGGTGATCACGTTTATGTTTATTCCCCTGATTGCAGGATGCATTGTACTATTGTGCCAGGGCAAAACTTCAAGGGTTGGTCAACTCTTCGGGC